>JAAGAY010134390.1:0-35678 GCA_011801015.1 Ardeotis arabs
TAGTGGGGGATGTCCCTGCTCCTTGCAGGGGGGTTGGACTAGATGACCTTTGAAGGTCCCTTCCAACCCTAACCATTCTATGATTCTATGATTCTATGATTCTATGAAAATTCTGCACAGTTTGTGTTTATTCAAGCATAATTTATGTATCAAATATTCCATTGAGATATAAATAAATCAATAGTAGTACACTACTTGTTATTTATCTTGGAGCCATTTAAAAAAACCAGATTATTGTTTTTCTATACTGGTAGTGTGGACCTATCATAAAAACCATCCCATGTACAACATTTTGCTGTTCAAGGCCCAAGCAAAATGCCTTCTGACAAATGGCCTCTTTTCACAGTTCAGACAGCTTCGCTTCTGTTCAAACTTCAACCTAGCCAAGTTTCTCATGTGCTCAGTATCTGAAATGAATCTGTCACTCATCTCTAGATTTAACCTCCGGATGGATTTCTGACAAATGGAGTTCAATCATTCAGCCCTTTAGTACCAGAATTGTGCCAGGGTGGTCGGTTTGGAAGCAGTGGAGGAGCAGCACGTTCGAACACCACTTGGCCCCTGACAGGAGCAGTGATTCAGAGTGGTAGCATTGTTATTCAACAAATACTATTGGACGCAGAAGAGAAAGGAATTCTCCCCCAGTCCTTATGGCTCCTATGGCTCTTGGCAGCATTTCTGAGGTGAGTGAGTCATTAACAGCTGCTTGGGAAGGGAGGGAAGGCTGAGCAGTAGCATGCCACAGCTCCTAGTTGGGCTTCTCCACCCTTCCAGGAGTTCAAGGCTTTTTTTCCCAAGTATCTGAGGTTATAGAAGAAACCTTGGTGCTCTGGATTTTGTGTTGGCTTTAGGCTTGGCTTAGGTGAGGAGAGTCATTTCATATTTGCCAGAATGGAAATAATTAGAGTCATATAAGAATGTAGGCTGGAAGGGACCTCTGAAGATTGTGCAGTCCAACCTCCTGCTAAAGCAGGTGAGTCCTGAAGATCTCCAGAGACACAGATTCCAGGACCTCTCTGGGCTCCCCTTCAGGGCTTGTCCTCTGGGTTGCTCCTACAACAGGGACCAGACAGACATGGATTGACACACCTACTTAGATCAGGAAAACTCCTAAAGAGGCAAAGAAAGAATAAAAGCTGAGTTTGTTCATCCTAATGTGGCAAGCTCTGGCCTTCCAGGAGGGAGATCCCCTCTCCTGCCCCTCAGCATGGGACAGATACTGTCCCATTTTTGGGGACGGAAGCAAGAATTCACTGGGAAATCACTTCAGGTCCACTGTCAGTAGGAATAGCCAGCTTTATCAGGTCCAGACTGACTTGGAGCCTAGAATTCTCTTAGGGCATTCCAGCTAAGGCCAAATCTTTGCTGCACTTAGCATTTGCCACAAGGGTCAAGATACTGGCCCTGACGTCCCTGCTGGGTTTCCCATACCCTTGGTTGTCATCTTTTGCTCCCAGAGCATCTTGACAGCAGGTCCCGGTTGTGAGTGTACCAAGGATGCTGTTAACATAGCATCCCACTCCATTTCATGCATCAAATCATTACCTGCTGTTCAGCTGGGTTATCATATTTCAAAAACCACCACATACCTGCACATCTTGCACTCCTCTGGGGGCTCCATCTCTTTGGCTTCTGTGTGGTTTCCAAATGCCGGGCAGTTTTTTTTTCCCAGGCAGTCCTTGGTTTCTGCCCATGGTGCCCCTATGCTTGTGTTGTGGCCACTGTCTCCCCCATCACCTCTCCCTCCCCAAGAGCCTGCCAGCATAGGAATTGGGCAGGATTTCCTGCTGCCTTTCAACCCATTCAGAGCTTTGAGGGTGTGAGGGAGCTAATTTCTTCTATGTGCTTTTCTCCGTGCCAGTTGAAGCCCTGGGGACAGGGCTGGCTCTCGGCATGCCTCTGGCATTCACACCTCTGTGCTGGGTCTGCACACCCCTATGGGCTGCTCCAGGCATAGTCTGTACTTGCAAGAAAACAAGGTGACCCCTCATGATTTACCCCTTGATCAAGGCACTGCTTTATATTCAAACACTCACAGACAATTTGTTTGCTGCCTTTCTCCCCCTCCTTACGGTTTAATGCCCCTGCAAGGTTCATCGATAGAGGTTGTACCTGGATCTTTGCATTAAAAGCCTGTTTCTCTAAAGTACTGGAAAATGCATTCCTCCACCTCTACCTCACACCCAGGGTGGGCACTTAGCCTTTTATTTGAGTCTGCCACCCAAGTGGACAAAAGAATTCAAAAGTCTGCTAAAAACTTCTCCCCAGCACTGGCAGCTCGGGCTGGTAATTCAGAGTTGGGCTGGACTTTTCCTGCCTCACACACTGCCATCAGCAGCAGCAATTTTGAAATCCATTTTTGGGGGGAACACTGCATATGGCATGTGAATCCAGATGAAACAGCCCTTGCCTGTTATTACCACATCCTGCTTCTGGTAGGCCATTTGCTTGGAATTACAACTACCCTGCTAAAAGTTGCAACTTTCTCCCAGGTAATTTGTGAACAGACAAAGCTAAATTTGTCCGTGATGCTGTTTCCTATGACTTAGCTCAGGACTTACTGCCACGCTAACGCTGAGCTGAAGTTGGCTTGGGAGCCTCCATTGGCTTTCGTAGAAATCATTCTTGGGCGTCCTTCAGTAAAGGGAAACAGCTGAAAAGGGATGGAGCAGCCCAGGCTCAGCAGTAGGCTGGGCACATCAGCAGCCCCTCGGTGCTTTCTGCCCCATTCCTGCAGGCAGCCCCTCCAGGTCGCCAGTAGTTCTCATTTCTCTTCCTCTGATTTCCTTGGATATTGTTGACATATTTCAGATTCCCCTTCAGTGTGGGAAAAGGGAACTTGGGCCCTTGCTCAAGTCGGCGTAATCCAGGCCCTGCAGGCAAGGAAGGTGCCTCCAGCTGAGGTCACTGGGTGGAATTGGTTAAGCCAAACTTTCTTTTTTCTCTTCCTGCCCCAAACCATCACATAATTACCTATACTATGGTGGGGTCATGGGAGTTTTAATTAACCAGTAGTTTGTAAAGGTCTTTGAAAGTTACAAATTTTATTAATAAACTATGGACTTGGATTCTTTTAATCAGAACTTGCTGTAAAGTTGAATACTGAATTTTTGCTTTGACTGGGCTTGTCTGCCTTATACCAGATTCATGACAGACAGCAAGAGTTTGCCCTTGGCAAGGACTGTGGATTGTGCCCTTATCTCAACAGAAGAATTAATTAGGCACTTACTTACACTTAAGTGTAAGCATAGTCCTACTGAAGCTAGTGGGACTTAAAGGTGTATGCTCTGTACTTCAGGCAAATCCAGACATTTCTTCCCAAACAGAAATCCAGAACCAATCTTGTCAAGTTAATAACTCATTCATTTAACATTTAATTTGTCTTTTGTTTCTATGTCTTTGTTTCCTCTGAAGAACTCATTTTCTTTATCTGCTCTTGCTCTTCTTGCTGTGTGGTATCCATTCATTTCCAGAGCTGCCTCACTGTATGGACTTTATCCCTCTCCGATTCATTTCTCCTCCACCTCCAACTCTTTGCCATTTCAGCACTGCTCCTTGTAGTACATCTTCTGTTCAATAATTAGCAACGTCTACATTTTGTGCTATTAAGTGCAGTCACCTCAGACTTGCTTGGGAGCTGGAAATTTTGATTAAATGCTGTTGTTGGAACAAAATGTTTATGATACTTTTCTGGAGTTCCCCTTTATCTAGAGTCTGTCCAGCTGCTTAATTCCAGCTGTGGCTAAATATTTAATGATATAATTAACTCTAACCACTACAGATAATACCTACTCTGCCAAATTTCATCTGATTACCCTATAGCATTTTACGTACATGAGCCTCAAAGCAGCACTTTGTGATGGGTGAGAGGTTATTTGTTGTGGTGCAGGAATGCAGCCACTTCTGGTGAGGAGCACAGCAGCTGCATAAATTTATTTGGCACTCAGTCATTGGATACAGAGGTTATGGATCTAACCAAACCATAATGGAGGCTTTCGGGAGGCAGAGTACAAACATTTAACATCTTGAGTTACAATTTGGGTAGAATGTTATGTTCCTGCAGCACTCTTAAGATAATGCCACGAGATCCTTAGAGCAAATAAAACATCTGCTTTATACCTCCGTCAGACAGGTGACTCTTCTGTAATACAACACCCTTGTGAAATATGGTGGAGCTTGTGATCAGTGCTGAGGAAAAAGAGCTCTTGTTTTGTAGCTACATTTATGTTACTTGTCCATTAAAAATACAGATCCAGCTCTGTTAATGGAAGCTGACATGATCACAGCCGAAAGTAATATGCCTGCAGGCAGGCCAAGAAAAATTTTATGGCCCATCATTAGGACAATTTGGGAAACTAATATGTGTTCTGTGTATACATATTGTGCTTAATTTTTTCCACAACAAATGCTTATCATGGATTTTCTCTGTCTGTTGCAGCAAAAAAAAGGCAAGGAAAAAATCCCAAACTGACATTATTTATTATATTGCCATTGAAAAAAGATCATGAAAATGAGTTGTAAAAGCTATTGGGCAACATTAAACTTGTGCTGCTGAGTTCACAGGCTATCTCAGGGGACTCGGTGAACTCATGCGCGCTCTGAGAGCTGGAATCTCTTGCACAGTTCTTGGGCACCGGCTTTGTTTATGCAGTTTACAAATTAGTGGGCTTGAGGGTAAGATAAATTATGAATGGGGGAGATTTCAGACTAGCAAAGACTGTGGGTCTTTGTAGTGAACTTCAGGATCGTTGTTTCTTCTGTCATGGCTAAGATCTTTTGAATAACAGAAGCCTGAGATGGGGAGCCGGGGATAAAATTGCCACCAGAATGGAAGTGTAAATAGAGCCCTGTGAACTTCTCAAACAGTTGGGGCTTTTTGCTGCCAACTCTAGGCTTGGAGTGACTGAAATGTATAAATTGGTGTCAGATTTACAAAATTGTTTTGCCTAAGTCCCTCCCTTCATGAAAAAAATGAAAACATCTCATTTTGGCATTTTCTGAGCAAAACATTTTAGAACATTTATAATGAAGGAACTATGTAAATTTAGTTTACTTTAAAATAAACACTTTAAAAAATATATCAAGAACGAAACAAAACATGGTTTGGGGACAATCCCAGAATGTAATTTATTTTTAATTTTCATCTCATTAAAAAAAAAAGAAAATATTTTTATCAGGTGGATCCACATAATGTTAAAAAAATGTACTTCATTATCTACTGGAACAGGAAGTGAACTAGAGGTCTAGTATTCACTGACTGTGTGCAAAGTGGTCTTATAATTAGTTCAGATGACACAGCAAAGAGGTACAAGTCCAAACGTACATTGTGTCTTTCTTATTTTGTTGAGTAGAACAACTTTGCCCTTGAGGCAAGACATAGAGGGGAATTTGGGGCCAGTTTTCAAAGTGTTTATCATTGATGGTTACACTGGGACAGCTAAGTGGGAGCTGAAAATTGAGCCAATAGAGTCAGACAGTGGGAAAAATGTTTATTGCATTAACAAAGGTATAAATCAGAGTGGGACGAAGTGTGTAAAATCACTGAATTCTCAGGGAGTTAAAGATTTTAATTTTGTTTCAATAAAGGCAACAGAAGTAAGGAAAGAAGACAATTCTTCTGAGGTCACAACCTCTGGTGCTGCTAGAAATTACGCAGGAGAAATGGTCCCACACAGTTCCCCAGGGCTGAAAAGTGGCACTGATGGAAAGTTGACTTCTCGCTTTTTAAAATTCTGTAAAAAGAAATTTACGTTCAGATACAATGGAGGAAGCAGAGCTGCACGTTGAAGTGCTCTGAGGAGGTATGCTGTCACCAGAAATGATTTGTTGTGGAATAAAACTTTCTCCCCAAATCCAACCAAACAGCAAATCCCATCAGGGACCATTGGTTTCTGTTGGTAGGGTACCCAGTCCATGCAATTTTGTCCTCAATGCTGGTCTGGATTCTCTACAGAATTAATTAGGTTTCTATGTATGACTGTGGTTTTTTATCATATACATTCCACCAGGAACAAGCCTATGATTTACAGACACCACTAGTGGTCCACGCTGTAAGTATGGCAAAGATCATCTGACCATCACTATGCACCATTGGTAACATGAGTGTCATGGATATCTTGATTGGGGCTCCACACAGAGAGAGAGTTTTACTTTGCACCTAAAATGATGACCTGAGCATCCTAGAGAAATATAGCACATCCTCTGCAAATTCAGCACTGTTCCTATACAAAAAGGATGTTCTTTCTCAGAATTTACAAGTAAATCTACTGAATAGTTTATAAGCAGAAAGTAATTAAAATCTAGGTCCATTAAGGGGACAAATTTTATTTTTCCCAAATGCTACTAATAATAGAAAGATACCTGACTCCCAGAACTTCAGATTCAGAGAGACTTGTTCACAAGCCACATTTGGAAACATCCAATTGTAATTATACTCAACAGCAACTATAGGTATTTACTATATGTTGTTACTATTTACAATTATATATATTTGCTGTGAGTGAAAGGGCTTGGGGAAGGTGTGTAGCTCAGGTGAGCATAGCCATTGTGCTTCTAGGGAGAAATTCAGAGCCCAGCAGCTCTGCTCCCTGGCTGCTTTGCTCAGACCAAGGCCACCAGCTGCAATGCCTCCCTGCCAGCAGTCGCCGGTGCCGGGTGCTGTCACGGAAGGTGACTGTATGCTGTTGTCACCATCATGTAAATGTGCTGGGAAACTGAGTCAGCTGCAGCCTTTCAAGCGCAGTGTTTCGTAGCACAGTGGGTTTGGCTGGTGAAAGCATTTGCCAGCAGAAAATGTGATGATCAGCACAGCGCTTTGCCACGTAGCCCCAGCAGGCTTCCCCTGAGCTGCTGGTGTGCAGCAGCACTCTTGCTCTAATCTGGCTATGGAGGTGTGTTCAGCACCAAATAAATTCTCACTTGCTGGCTTTTTGCCTCCTCTGCAAAAGCCAATGGCTCCCTGGAAGTGTTCCAGAAAGCATCTTTCTAGGCCCTCACAAAGGCTGCCTGTGGTAATGTAATGTACAGCATTAAATTCCTGGATATTATCAGGAATCTAGGAGTACCCAAAAGATTTCTTGAGGCAGTGTGATCCTGTAAATGACACTACGTGAACTATCACCATCACTGTGATTGAGACCATGACCTGCAGTGCTGAAAGCATGAGTCTGCCTTGTTTGAGAGGAGAGAAGCAGCTTAATGCTTATGAATGTATTCAGCTTCTTCTGGATTTAACCACTAGAGGGACTGATGGCAAAGTTTAAGGATTTTGCTTAAAATCAGACTATCTTGTGCATCAGGCAGGACTCCAGCAGCCCTCCGTTGCTGTGAGGTGCCCTATCTGTGGGAGCAGTAATCCTCTCCCACACCAGGCTGGACTCACCCATGCAAAGTTGCTGAAGCACTTACACCTCCCCATGCAACCAGCATCATCTTCGCTTTGCATGTGAGAAGACACTAGCAAATAAAATCTTATCAACAGTGCTGGAGTGTTTTCATTAGTGAAGGCCAGAGGTCTTTCAAGAGGGTTTACTGTCCTTGCTGTCTCTGTCTTGCTGGTTTTATCTCGCTGGTTTAGGAAGGTCTCAGTCATCCAGTGAGAGCAGCGAAACACCACCACGGTGCAGAACTACAGAGTGGAGGAGCAATATGAAGCAGAGACGAGGGGAGATAGTGAGGAGGCAGCAGGCTGGAAGCACATCTGTTTCACAGTAATGAGCCCTGATTTCAGTGATCCTGGGTCTTATAGTATTTACCAGAAGGAGCATTTGGTGGAGAGATGTGTTGTATTTCCAGCAGAGTGGATGTACATCCTCAGTAACACAAAGCAACCCTAAATGCCATAAGTATTTGAATAACCAAGTCTCAACACTGAGTACATACCTAGATCCATGCTAATGGAGTAATGAAAGCCAGATTTTTACTGTACACTTTCTATATATGATAAAACAATCCATATGTTTGCGTGTCCCATAATTCCTTCCAAAGCAAACATCTTAAACACTGCAGTATAGGTGCTATTTGAAACTCAAACAGGCCTAATAAGACAATTACAAGAAGGTATAAGCCACATGCTAGGAAATAATAATATTGTAGCAACATAAAACATGTACAAATATATAATTACTTATATTACCCCAACATGCTGCCACAAATGGCTTTTCAATTTCCTGGGTCACAAAAAAAGCATTTTCAACATAACATTGTTACCAAAGATATTGATAAACATAATAAAAATTAATTGCTCACCCCTTTCCCAGCCTAAATCATTAGCCATAATTATGTTATCATTTTCTGCCTGTTTCCATCCACTCTGTAAGCCACAGAACTCCTGGAAAAGACTCAAAAAGGGGTTGTCTCTCTGGCAAAAGTGTAACACAACTTTTTGTGTTTTAAAATGTAATGTTTCACTGGTGTTTTGTTTTTCTGACAGGTAATGTCTCTGGAATGCCATCTGCAGTGAAGGAAACGCTTTGAAGCTTTTGTTGGAAGTTTGCAAGTTGACTCACACGTATGAATCTTTGGGCCTTTGAATTGTTCCTACGCTTCTGGAGGAATGGGCTTGAGAGGAAACATGACTGCTGCTTGATGATAAAAATTACCCTCACATTGCAGGGCTCCTCCTAATTGCCTGGGTGGATGCCTCGCTCTCCTTGTGCTCCTATGTCAAAATTATCCTTCCTGCTGAGCAAAGAGCCAGGGCCAGAGTGGTGTGAGGGTGATGGGGCTGCCCATGCTTCTTCTGGCGTGCCTGGCACTGTGTAGAGCCCTGCCTCCTGAGGATTTGGGTGGTATCACCGCTACCATTAACACCCTCCAAACCTTTCATGTCCCTTGTGATTGCAGGCTGGAGCTTGAGTACTTGAATACAAAACCCACGGATGTCATCATGGTTCAAGAAACAGAGACGGCGCAGATGACAGACATGTCATTTTCCGACCTCATGTTTTTAAGGCCATTTTAATCCCCATTATCCCTGGTAGTGCTTGGAGCAAAAAGATGGAAACAGAAGTTTTGACTGAGATGCAGTGAGTTTGGTGGTTTTTTTGCCGCTTTGATACTTTAGATTCATGATTCCCATATTTCCTCAAATGAATGCTGGTTACTTCACCCCATGATAGCAGTTTTATGTGTCCATTCAGTGGGAGGACACAAATGAGTATGTAACCTCACCAGGATTTGCTGTATAGGTTCAAGGTTTGTGGGGCTGCTAATTTTAAAAGGAACAGTTAATAACTGAAGCCAACTCCTGCTGCCAGCAGCACCTTGCAAAATAATAGCGTGTATGTTATTAGAGAGCATTTGGATCAGGGAGCACCTACAGCCATCGCTGATGTAGGGCCCTTCTTGCTGGGGGATGCCTGGGGACTGCTAATCACAGCCCCATGGGGCTGCAGGTCTGAAAAGAAGGAAAAAAGTGAGAGAAATGGGGAGCATGGTAGGGTGGGGAAGGTAAATGAAATATGGAGTTTCAGAGTGGCTGGACTGATTTCCAGAATCATGCTGAATTTGATAAGCAGTTTGGAAGAAAAACAACAGAGTGGGATTTTAAAGCACCAAACCCTTTCCCCTGGATAGCTGCAAAATGAAGGTTTTTGGCTTTTCACTTTGAAAGCAGATTTTCATTTAGAAACAGCCATGACAAAAAGCCATATTTACAAGAGTTAAAGAACGTGAAAGCAAAGCAAAACCCTGGATTTTTGAGTTAGTAAAAATTATTTCCCCCCCTCTGTTTATCACATTTTTTTCTTTTTGTTTCAGTCCAAGCCTGCCACTCCCCCGTCTTTTTTACCTGCCTGTGATTTCCCAGTTGTCCACCAGCTGACCCCTCACTCAGCTCTCTGTGGCCTCTCAGCTGCATTTCACACAGCTGTGCACATCTCCACCCAGGAGAAACAGCGGTCACAAGCTGGCATGTCCAGCATGCTCCACGCCTAACGTCAGCTCTCTAAAAGCTAAGCATTTTTTGTGAGCTGGTTGTACTCGGCTCCTTCTACAGCACTGAGGAGAGAGAAGCTTCTCCATGGTCTCGAGGTTAGGAAATGTGCCACCCATTTACAAGAAGGGCTGGAAGAAGGATATGGGGAATTACAGGCCTGTCAGTCTGACCTCAGTACCAGGGAAGGTTATGGAGCAGATCATCTTGAGTGTCATCATGTGGCATGTACAAAAGAACCAGTACTAACTGCCTAACTAACCTGATCTCCTTCTATCACAATGTGACCCACTTAGTGGATGAAGGAAAGGCTGTGGATGTTGTCTCCCTAGACTTCAGTAAAGCCTTTAACATCATTTCCCCCAGCATTCTGCTGGAGAACCTGGCTGCTCATGGCTTGGACAGGCACACTCTTCACTTGGTAAAAAACTGGCTCAATGGCCAGTATTTAAAAGATGTGTGGATGCAGTGCTTAGGGATATGGTTTAGTGGTGGACTTGGCAGAGTTAGGTTAATGGTTGGACTTGATGATCTTAAAAGTCTTTTCCAACCTAAATGATTCTATGATTCTATGATTCCAGAGAGCATTTCCTCTTCCCTGTGCCCAACTGCAATGGGAGAACACGCCCAAATGTCCCTGTGGCCTATGGAGGGAAGCTCCATGCCTTGCTGCAGGCAGAGGTCTTGGCGAGGCTACAGCTAGACATTGCCTCCCTCCCTGGGTGTAACTCTGCTGAGATGGCAGCAGACAGGAGATGCCTGGAGGCGAAAAAAATGGAGGGGAAGTGAAGTGTTGGGCTGATGGAGTTTTACTTTACTCCTGGTGTTACCAGGCTTTTTGAGAAGTGACTAAAACTGGTTTTGCTGGCACAGCTTGGAGGCTTTGGGGTGTCACCGAGGAAGGCAGGTCAGGTGGGTAAGCCCAGGGCTTCCCTGGGGAGGAGCTGGGGCATAGGCTGGGAAGGCCATGGGCACTGGAAGGGGCTGGGGGCTGTGAAGGGAACATTGAGAATGAAGCATTGGGTTTTTACTTCTAGTGTTCATTGCTGAATTTGCAATCCTTGCTCAGGGTGAAAGCAGCAGTGGAATTCAACATATTTAGAGTCACTGGGCACATTATAGTGACAGGAGATTAAAGCTTTTTCACCAAGCAGACCACAGTGGGCAGATAAGGGCTTCCCTTCCCAAGAAGGATCTCAGAGAGATCACAGAAGAGCTTCGAGCACACACACTGCGGGAATTTCTGCCATCACATACAACCTCAGCACCAACCATTCATCTTCTGACTTCTGCGCCACAGGGCTGAAGGAATTGTTCTAAGGACCAGGCTGGCATGTGAAGCCTTAACTCCTTCCTTGATCCCACAGCTGAATAATTCAGGTTATTCAGTTTCATTGTGGAGCCCCAGAGCTAGGAAAAACAGCAGCCTAGCTGTTCTTCTCCAGCCTGGTAGTCCTGGGCTGTGTTTTGCAGAGGCTGAGGGGAAAAGCTCCTCTGAGCTTCTACCCCTTGCTTTACTGATAGTCTTTTCCTTCACTTGCGGGTGATTCTGAAGTGGAGATTTACTTTCTTCCAGTGAAAGAGGAAACCAATATAGAGAGACATGAGCTCAGTAGCCTTGTAATAATAACAAGCTAATAAAACCCCCTTGCCTAAGTTTGCTATTCCACGTAGTCATGACCAAGCGGTGCCTTGTGCAGGAAGCTGAGCAACACACAGCTCCAGAAGTGTTTCCATGAAGATTTTAATCTGCGTAATCTAAGGAGCTTTCTTACAATAAACTATTGAAATCAACTCATCTGGTCGCATTCTTGTGTTTAGAGTGATTCTTCCTTCACATATGTCTGGGGTGTTATGTTGGGCTCACCAGACACCCTGTTTATTGTTTTGTGTCACGAGTCCATCCTCAGCAGGACTGGCACTCCGGAGCCTTTCTGCCCACTGCTTCTGCCTGCTCCAGGGACCAGTCATGTTTTTCCACGCTGCTGAGATACATCTTTCAACTAAAACCCAATCTGGCCAGCCAGGGTTCCTGTTTGGACTGGAGGCCTGACAGACAGACCCCACTTACCATGTTGGGGTGGGATTTTGCTGCCCCCCACTCAGACACAATTTTAGATGTTTGGCTGTTTGCACTTTGTCCCTCTGGCACAGAGCTGGAGTTACTGCTCTTGCTGGAGTCAGGCAGGCCATGGCAAAAGAAAAGTATGCAACGTGTTAGTTATACCTAGGATATATTCTAGCGCGGTCTGATGGGCAGGATGCTCAGGAATCCCTTCAGCTGTATCTCCAGAGGATCACTTCTGGTTTGAATTAGACAAATTAGCTTCTGGCCTGGGCATTTCAGAGTACAGTGGTTTTAGGCAAGAGCCTGTGAGTCGTTTATCTAAGACATCTCCCCTACTCAGCAGTTGGCAGAGGTTACTTGCTGACCTGAGGGGAGATCATGCAGCACCAGCATGGTCCCTGCCTTGTACTCACAGTCAGGGGTGCTCAGAAACTCCCAAGTTATGCCAGAGCCATGGTGCTTAGTACCCTTGTGTCAGCTCTCTCCCCTTAACCAGAGGAGCTCGGCATCGGCATTGCCTGGTGCAAGGAAAGTGCCCAGGACAGAGTCTGGGCAAGGAGACCAGTTTGTCAGTGTGGGAAGGTGATGCAGCCTGGAATGGTCTAGGGGTACCCATGTTGCTCCATCATGCGGACAATCAGGGGCTCCTCGCTGACCTGAGCCCACATCTGCAAGACTTCATGATCAGGGACAAAATCCTGGGCTCAGCCATTGGGAAGCCAGAGAAGGTGGGATAGAGGTGGAAGAGAAAAGCCAGAGACTCATCTTGCCTGGTATCCTGCCCCTTGGCAGCACAGGGAAGCAGGTGTTGGGCTTTGCTGTGATTTAGCACCAGGATACGTACCACCAGAGACACGGGAAATTCTGCAGTTCCCTGCTGCTACAGCTCCAAGTGTATGTCATCACTTCCAAAATTGCAAGCCAGAAAGTAAAATAAGAAAGACAAAAGTTTTGAATGAAATAAAGCATTCCTTTCAGATTCAGTAAATTTTGAAGGACTTTTTATAAAAAAAAGAAGCAAAGAACACTTCGTAACAGTCATTTCTCATTCAAAAAACAGTTTGACTTTTGCAAGAACAGAATTAATTTCCCTTGACAGCAGCACTTTGGAGATAAGTTTATGAAACATTGTTGAATCTTCTCTTCTTGCTTTAAAAGACAAAGTTTTAACTTCTAAAGCTTTTAAAGTTAAAAACGTAAAAAAATGGGTGAAAAAGTCCCCTTCTTTTCTTTTTATGTCAAACAAACAGGCTGTGTTTGTAGACTGCACGCCAGATCAGAGTCTTGACAGTATATGAGCTACTTCGGTCAAGTGTGAAGTCCTAACTGTGAGAGCAATAAATTCACAAATCAAAACTATCCTTCCTGAGACTGAAAGAACTTTATTGCTGGAAAACACAGTCACACACTGGTTTTCTTTCATACTGCCATGATAAAGTCCTCGAGACAATGAGGTATTTATTCCAGGTTTCCTTGGTTTAAGAAAACTTTCAATGCACAGACCTTGTACGGAGTGAAACACTGTTTATATTAGGCAGCGGCAATAATGGACTTAGATAAGGTATGCTCCCCAAATAGGAATGATCTGTAGTGCTCAGAGTCCCTGAGAAGGAGTAGAGCTGGAATCACCAAACCTTGATATTAAAAGCAATAGCCTGGCTGTGGAAACATCAGGCCAGTCCCCAAGTGGCACATTGCAGGCTTGAGGTAATGGTCCGTGTCCCCATTGTCCCGGCACACTGGTGCTGCACCTTGCTGGCTCGGAGCTTTTGTTTCGCACAGGAAGATGACTGCATGGCTGTCCTTGCTCTGTGGCTCCTGGAGTTTAAAAAAAGCCTTCCCTTCATGAATCACAATATGCACTCACCAGCCAATTATGTTTGGCTTCCAAACTGTTTACTCCGTAGCTGGTATATTCTCCCCCCCTGGCTCTATCTCCACCCTGCTTTTTGTTCTTTTTAAGCAATAGCCAGGGGAAATCAGGACAGCATTTCGAAAATTTGGCTGTATAAAATAAATAAACGGATTTTTTTCCCATCAGGTCCCGTTTCATGCTGGGCAGCCTGTTAGCACCAAACTCCAATGCTGCTCAGGTTTGGCTAGCATGGTGCCAAGTGCAATGAGAGCTTGCTCTCAGGGAAAATCTCTGGGTGCAGTTGTATCATTGCTAGTAGCATTTTGAGAGGAAGGCAGTGTAGGACAAATGAGAATGCACTAAGTTTCAGCAGTTTAAATAATCAGTTTGTGTTTGGAGCAGCACAGATTAACCCCTTGAAGAGTCACAAAATAAAGAAGTAAAAGACAAAACATTGGAGAAACAGCGTTTCTGTGCAACACATCATACTTTTTCAATTATAAAAATACAGTGGCATGAAATTCCTAAGGGTATTTAAAAAATGGAAAGGCATTTTGAACCAAAAGTCCCAAATGGCTTATTTAGAGAGGACTTAATCTGAGCGCTTCTTTTTTTTTCTAAATGCTTTTTGTAGTACTCTTTCCTAAATGACCATGACAACAGAATTAACACGAGTTTGCAAAGCGGTTTTTGGACTCCAAACCTACGTTTTTCTCTAAAAAGAGGATTAAACCTGTTTTATGGAATTCTGTATATGAGCTATGCTTCGCATGAGGAATGGCCGAGGTTTCAGTACAGCCTACTCTTGAAGTGCTTCCAAACTGACAATCTTGCTTGTTCAAGTCACTGAATCTTTGCCCTTGCTCTACAAAATGTTGGTGCTGTCTCCTGGAAGCAGTGAGAGGTCTTGCTGTCTCAGGAATGAGCCCGTTGGTCCCCTGTGACTCCCTTGCTGTCCACTGCCCCCTGCCCGCCTCGAGGGAGAAGGAGAAGGAGAAGGAGAAGGAGAAGGAGAAGGAGAAGGAGAAGGAGAAGGAGAAGGGCAGACTGGAGTTCAGGGAGAGTCTTGTTCCCACTTTAAGGAGAATAAGATTTCAAATAGGAAGTACTCCTTCTATGCTGGGCTAGGTTTCTTCCTCAGAGACCAAAGCAGAAGTACTCCCTTCTCCCAAAGGGGCTCCTTCTTCACGGTAGCTTTGCCAGAAGAGGAGCAGGCTGCAGGACTGGGCTGGTGTGGCTGTGGACCCTGTGGGTACCTACACACCTTGGGTGCTCGAGCATCACTGCCAGGGCTTCCAGGTGACCAGGGGATCACCCTCAGAGCTCTTCTACCCAGCCTTCTGCTGTAAGAAATGGGATGTTTGCAGAGCCTGAAGGTCGTCCCTTTCACGTGGGGGAGCTGTAGCTTGGATTTTACAGCTGTTTCCTTGGTGGAGCTCTGCAAGATATCACTTACTAAATAGTAAAAAGGAGATTGATGCTTTACAGCCCCGGATGAGAGTTAGGGGTAGGCTGTGTTTTGCCTGTGACTCTGCAGATTCTGCAGAGACTGCGCTCATTCTGAGCTGCGTGCTAACGCTGCTGAAATCAGGGCAATGCCTCCTCTTGTCTTTTAATGGGGTCCAGATCTTGGTTTCCTGTGGTGTTTGGAGCACGTCTGTTTCCAGGCTGGCTTGTTCTTTTTTTTGCAAGTTGAGATGTCAATCGATCACTACTTAAATGTGCCTGCAGGGACAGAAGTGTTGGAACATGGAGTTTCTGGGTGGTAAACTCCTTACTTGGTTCTGGCCCTCCAGCTTCTCAGGTGGACAGTCCGGACAAAGCATGGAAAGGAGATGGCATCACACTTGCTATAATTATTTTCCAGTGAGAAATTTTTGTCCTTCCCTTAAGAAAATGAGAGGAAAGTGCAGCTCATTAGTGTTCATACGTACTTTGGCCATTTTTCCCCCTTTTCCAGAGATAATTTTGAATTGTCCCAAAAATCTATCAGGCTGAGTTCCAGTTGGTTCATTTTTGTGATGTCACCCAGAGTCATGCTGGTGGCCCAGGGACTTTTAACTTGGCAATCTCCTCTGTGACCTCCCACCAGGGCAGTGCCTGCCGTGCTGCCCCACAG
This sequence comes from Ardeotis arabs, assembly GCA_011801015.1. Classification (NCBI taxonomy): domain Eukaryota; kingdom Metazoa; phylum Chordata; class Aves; order Otidiformes; family Otididae; genus Ardeotis; species Ardeotis arabs. The sequence continues at coordinate 15,977 of JAAGAY010134390.1, forward strand.
CTGCCTCCCCGTTCAGCTCCATCTCCCAGGAGGCATTGGAGCACGAGACCACATGCAATTGTCTTTTCTGCTGGAAAAGAAAAAAAAAAAAGAAGGGAAAACTTTCCACTCCATTTTGGTTATTTATTTGCTTTTGACTGAAAGCCAAACTTTTCCACAGAAAGTAAACAGTTTTCATGAAAACTTTCTATTAATTGCAAACCATGTTTTCAGTAAAACCTCAGTATCAACAGTTTTGTGTCTGTCCTACTTCAGGCCTTTTAAAGGAGAAGACCTTTAAAGGCCATGTACTTTTTTTTTTTCTGGTGGGAAAATCTGTGAAAAATGGAGCAATTGTCAAGTTTTGGTGATTATCTGCATTTCCCACTGCCCTGCGAAATAGCACTGAACCCAAAGTGAATCCAACAGCTTTATGTTTGTGGGCCAAATAGACCAGTTTGCTATCTGTCTAAAAAGACTCTCTCAGCCTCCCAGTAATCTGTTAACTAACCACTGATAAATGGTGGGCTTAATCCTGGGTGGGGGAGTCTAAGCCCACCGCCGTCTGGTGCAGCACCCGGCGGCTGCACAGCTGTACAGCTGCTCTGGCACCGCATGTGCTGGTCCCGTACTGCCGTGGGTGTTTGGCTTCACAGGGAGCAGGGAGGACACAGCTTTACAGTAAATCCAACCCTTGCTGCTCTAAAAGCTGCCTGTTTTTAGCAGTGAGCGTCCCGATGAGAGGCGTATTTGTCTAATTCAAGGAAAGTCTATTTTTTTCCTGGTGACAAGCATCTAAATCACTCCGGGACGCGCCAGACATCCCGATGCTGGCGTCACCAGTTCCCAAGGCTTGGCTCCACCTGGCCACCCAAAGCCTGAGCTTGGGATCTGCCCCTGCAAATCTGGACAATACCCAGCCTTGATGGCCTGAGTGGTGCCAGACCTGGAGCCTCTGCCTACTTCCCGCTGGGAGCTCTCCCAATAAAACCCTTACTCACTCGGGAGTTTAAAATCACTTGTCGAATTACCTTTGTCTGCAGCTGAGACCGGGGTTCCTGCATTTGTACTGACCTTGTTCCTGTCTCCTGCCTGTCCCTTAGCTGCCTGTCTCTGCTGGTTTCCTTCTCTTCCGGAGGGCTGGGCACAAGAGTGTGCATGCTGTGGCTGCCTTGTCCCCTCATGCCCTCCCAGGCTGGAGATATGCCGAGGGGCTGCTCTGTACCACTGCCCAGACTTGGGGTGGCAGTGTCCCCCAGGGTGCTCGCTGGCTTGTATGTAGGGGACAGAAGAATAGATGGTGCAAGCCCAGCTAAACAATAGGCTTTGTCCTGTGCCTGCTCTCCCCTGACAGCTGCTCTCTCAATGGAGCAAGCCCGGTCCTATCCAACTTCATTTAGGAGGTGGCAGGCTTGGATCCCCTCCAGGTACAGCATGACATGCTTGTTGCCCCTCTTCTTTGCTTGAAGGGGTTTTGAGGGATAATGGCTGTTTTGCTCCGGCTCCCTCCCCTCCCTGCCAGCGCCATCCTCATGTGCGCAAGGCAAGATGAAAGACGCTGTGGTGGAAAGCTGGCAGCTGTGAGAATTTGTATGCAGAGGGGCTGCACGTGCATCTCGGTGGGGACTTTTTGTGCCACACATGCTGGCCTTGAAGCATTGGCTTTGCGTGTTGTTGGCTTCAGACAAGCTGCTTTCCAACAGTGTCTGTAGCCGCTGAAGGTCATGTTTCCATCTGAGTCTATTCCCTTCTTTTCTCCCCTGTTCCCCCTCCACATCTCTCCATTTTATATCTACTGAGATAGGGTGGCTCAAAATCTCTGGAAAGCAGATCTTCAAAGCTCTCTCCTCTGGAGGAACTGCAGATCTGTGCTCCTTGCTGAAGCCCCGTTTCCACAGCTCTTGCTCCATGGAGGCTGCAGCATGGCTTGCGGAGTGATGAGGGCAGCCTGCCCAGCTGGTACCCAGTGCTCTGCCAGCAAGCACAGTCAGCAGCAGGGTCACAATTTTAGGGTAGCATGTACAAGTGGGATCCCCTGAGAGGCTGTAAAGGCATCATTTCAGTCTTGGCTTCATGATCTGGGACAAATTGCAGCTTAAGCTGTCAGCAATGCTTTGCTTCACCAAATGCTCATGTCCTTTGGCTGGAATATTTTCAGGGCTGCTTGGTATTAAACACACTGCATTTCACTTTAGCAAGTGAACTAATGTCACTATGGTCTTTACCCCATAATGAGTTTTGTTTTGTTTTTTTCTTCCTCTGGCTCTTTTAAGTATACATAAAGTGTGTGCATGTGTGGCTGGATCTATATTGAGCACTTGGGGAAAAAAGAGGGTTTTACAGTCAGGAAAGTTGGCTGAGTAATTAACAGTACCTGAAGATTTCATAGTAGTTATGGAAAGCAATTTTTCAATTCAAAATTGTCTGCCTTTTTTTTTTTTTTAAGAAATATATGACATATACCAGTCATGAGATATACCGGTGATTTATTTGTCCAGCCGAAAGTGCTTTGATTTTGGAAAGCAAATGCAGAATATGCAGTGAAACTCTCAGCAATCACACTATTACTGGCCATCCACAGGATGAAGTGTGCCTGTGAGAAGCATTCATGAAGTTTGCTGTAATCATGATCTAATTGGAAGCGGGTCAGGCAAACAAAAAGGGCTAATTTTGGGTAAAGAGATTATTTTCTGTGAGTAATTAGGATATGCATTCATGGGTAAAGCATTTTGCAAATGTTAGCTGCTATGTAAACATACTCATAATTGTTATTAATGGAGTAAGGAAGTATTTTGACAGACAGCAGTCAAGATGAACTTGTCCAAGCCACAGTGTTTTCTATAGAGGAATATGAATATCTATACATACATATAGAGAAGGCAGATGGTGTTTTAGCCAGCTGAAGTGATACCAATAAGGCTGTAGTTTTCTTCTTCGTCCCACATACCTTTGTGATCCCAGTGGGACTATGGCAGGTGAAGGCTTTCTTGCCCGTTTCCCCATGGCTGCAAGGAGCAGCAAGGCAAACGGCTGTTTGAACGTTCACAGGACAGTCTCCAGTGAGACAGTGTGCAGCTAGCCCAGACCGACAGATCTGGCCCTGCAGAAACCAGGTGGTCGGCCCTTGGAGCGGTCTCTGCTCTGCCCAGCCTCCATGCCATCAGCCTGGACACTGACTGCTGGGTTGTCACCCCTTACCTGCTCCCGCGGGAAAGGGTTTGGGGTTTCAGTATTTGCCAGCACTGATGTTTCACGGAAAGCACATGCTTTCCTAGGAGGTGTACTACTTTCAGTCAGAAAACTGGTCAAAATATCTGCCCCAAATTTTTCCACTTCAGATCCAATAGCAGTTTCCTTTTCTTTTCCTTTTCTTTTCTAAGGGAGGGAGGCTTCAATAACTTTCTTTTTTCTTCCACAGGCTCCTGAATTTTTTTTAGTGCAAAATCAGTTTTTCCTCCACAAGAAGAAAATTTCTTCTGAACACCCTGAGTGTAACTCCTGAGCATAGAGACCTGGCTCTTGGAAGAAGTGATGCTAAAAAAGAAAAAGAATGAGGGAAGCTACAAAGAAATCTGGGCCCAATTGCATCTCACTAAAATAAAAGATCTTGCGTGCAGGCCCCTTGCTAGCATGGTATGAGGGCTGTGATATTCATTTCACCAGGACGGGTCAATGATTTTCTTCCCGGGCTGATTTCCCTCTGCTGGCAGTGTGGAGGAGAGGGGGTTCATGGCCTCAGGCACTGCAGCAGCTCACCCCACCAGCTGTGTGGAGGCACACAGCAACTGGTCCCACTGTTACCAGTACTGGTAGCAGGGAGTGTGGATGGAGGACATGCATCACTGATCCTCCTCGCCTCACTGAGGGAAGACAGGATTTCTCACATCCCCAGTGAGACATAAGAAGTGTTTTGTGCAGAAACATCTCTGCAATGTTTTGGGGACTTGAACTGCACAACATTAAAAATGTCCAGCAATATAACACCTTATTGGCATTTTCAAAAGCTGACACATGAGCTTGAAATACTGCCTCTCATAAGTACAGTTCTAAAAAACTCCACAGTTTCAACTGAGGATGAAATTTCCTTACAATTTGATTTGAAAGATATTTAAAGTCTTGAAGTTGGGGGAAATAGGAATTTTCAAGTCTTGAAGTTGGGGGAAATAGGAATGTTTAAATCTTGTTGTTGGGGGAAATGGCAAATTAAACAATTTGCCTAATTCACTGAGGATTCCTAAAAGGCCTCTCTGACCTAAAACTTCCATCTCTGCTGGAACAAGGAGCCCATTGCTGGAGACGGGCTGCGTGCTGCAAGGTGGTGTGAGAAAGGTGGGCACAGAAGTAAGTGATGGCAAATTTATGAGGTCCCACCTTACAAATTTATGTGAAAGGCAATAAAAGTGGTTTTAAGGGTGTATCTGTCCATACTTCAATCTATGATAGACCCACAAAAGCCCCATTTCCCCATTTTGTTAGCACAAAAGCCCTCTGAACCACAGAGGACTGATGGAAAGGCACTGAGGTCAAAACCATTTCAGAGGAGTTTTTAATGGCAATATAAACCAACCTGGGATTGTGAGACTCCTACTAGGGCACCTAGAGAAGGAGCCTTCTTATCTCTCTGCTGTGGTGACCTGCTGATAAAGTCCAGCTGCCGTGAATAAAACCCATAAAATATTTGGATATCTAAAATGAAAAATTCTCCAGACCTCGATAAAACAGAGTGGCCAATAGGAGTCTGGCTCAGATGGGGCGTTCTTCGTCATTCGGCTTCAGCTGATGAGAAAAAGTCTTTTTAAATAACAGTAGCAATGCTTTTGGGGTTGGACAGAGCTCACCCAGATTTAGCCACCTAAATGTTAGTCCTCTACGTTATCCCAACACCTTGCTGCTCTCCATAGCCAGCTAATACAACATGCCCAGCATGCCACTGGAGGTGGGATGAAAAGTCCCATGGCCACATTTTTCCTTCCAGTTTTAACTTCTCAGAGAGGAGCTGTGGCCTTTACTCAGTCTCCTGCCCTGCACGGGTGAGGGTCCATCGGTGCAGCACCTTGCCTGTGCCTGCCCTGGCTCTGCCCCGCTGCAGGCTGGCAGCAGGGAGGGGAGCCCTGAGCCGAAGCAGCTGTTGGCTTTGCAGGATTTACCCTGTGAACTGGAGCTCGGGAATTTGGCTTGGAGCTCTCTCACATCCTTCTGGGCAGGATTTGCTATGCAGACCACCCGATTTTTAATATTGGGCTGGGGATTTAACTCAGATCAGAGAAAATCTGGGCCTGGAATCCACCCTCCCGTAAATCCCCTAGGCTCTTAGCACTGCCATAGCTTCGCAGAGCATGCTGGTGCAGGGCTGCCCTTGTCTGGCAGAGGGCAAAACTGCAGCACCTCAAGATAAAAGCCTCTTTCCCTCATCTCCCCAGTGTGCAGTTTTGCTGGACAGTCCACCTGGCTCGCTTGCCTCGGCTCCAACCTGCCAGAGAGCAGAGTGCTGCGTGGGAGGGTGGTTCCTATAGACCAGCTGTAATAGCTGCTGTAAAGGCGGCTGACAGCTGCTGGAGAAGCCTCTGCTTTGCCCCCCTCCTCTCCCCTCTGCCGTGGGCTAGCTGCTTGCTGTGAGGAGCCAGATTTGTTCTATTAAAAGTGTTTTCCTGGACAGAGGGAAGTTCTCATGCACTCTGCCCTGGCCACCCCTGACCTGCACTGGCTCTGATGTGAGCAGCCTTTCATTCAGCACAGCCTGGTGATTGGAAGCAGACCTGAGTGGGAGACCCGCCTACACTCACCCCAAAATGAATGAGGGCATTGAGCGCATTTGCGGCAGGGAGAGGTGGTCTCAGTCCTGGGGCTGCATGGGGAGAGACACCATCCTGGCTCCTCAGGGCACCAGGACCCTTTGGGCACCTTTCGGTGAGCATCTTTGGGCTAATGTGCTGGTTGCTCTCCAGCTGCCTGCTCACTCTTGGAAATAGCAGTTGTATTCACAGATGAATTGAACCTAGGGTTTTCCAAGAACTTAGGAACAGAAATTTGAGGGGTTTGCAAAAGCCTGGATTTAGCTCTGTGGGTTTCACAGCTGTCCTGGTGTCACCTGGGTGAGAACATCTTGCTGCCTCACTCCTCTCCCACCCTTTAGCCCTGCAGCAAGCCTGTCCCTGCACCACCCACAGCAGCACAGGGACACATCAAACGCGGTCACAGTGCTGAGACCTGAGCTGCTTCCCCAGGTCTGGTGAAGGGTGGTGGCCCAGAGGGCAGCACCAGGCTTGTGTGCTCCCCGCTTCCTCAGAGCTCGCACGTTACAAGGTGCTTGCTGGAAACAATTTTGTCATGGAAAGCCCACTGGGACTTTTTGAAACAAGACTTCATAAGAAAACATCTGGCTATGCTATTTTAAATAGAAGGGTTTGGGAATAACTATATCTCTAGGCTTTGGTTAATAAAGAAAACTTTCAAATGCTAATAAGAAATTAAGAAACTTCCCATTATAACCAGCAAAACAGTGTGTCGAAGTGTCAAAACATATCTGAAATGTATAAATTATTTATGAGGCAATGCTGGGCAGGCCACATCACAGGTAAGCTCAGCCAGGTACAAGCTAATGCTATCCCAGAGCTGTGGGGACAGGCATTGCCCTTGCTCAGCTCCCGTATGCCTGCTTAGGCGGGACCCCAGCGCATTCCCCACACTCCCTCCGCGTCTCGCCACAGCAACTTAACTCAAGAGGTGACATTCAAGGGTATAAGCTATCTCTCCTGTAACGCTTTTTTTTTATGGAGACAGTGGGGCATAATTTTAGCAGGAGAAATTTGGGTGTAAAAGGGGAATGCTCCAGCAAGCATCTCTCAGCTGGCTGGTGAGCATCGAGTCTTCTAGTAGGAGGCAGTGGTCAGAGCGCAGGGCGAGGAGCCAGGAGTTTGTGAGGTCTCACAGCACAGGGAAATGAAGTGATTTTCTCAGTGCCACAGACTGCTATGGCAGTGAGCAATCACTTCATTTCCCTGCATCTTTTCATAGTGAGGCAGAAAGATTTCCTAGTCTCTGCAGCCAAAATATTTTGATAGTAAAATGTCTAGTGTTCTCACATAATTTTGACAGGATCTGGATTCTGGGAGTTATTTTTCAGAGTGCCTTACAAAAGACAGACTCAGTTTCTTCCCAGGGAAAGCTCGTATCAGGGAAACACCCCTCCAATGAATTTCCTGTGCAGGGACGTATCCTGAGAAGTGGATTTAATTTTCCCGTTGTTTGTGACATCTAATTTAGAAAGAGAAGGAGAGTTTTCCATCTGCTGGCATTTAAACGTTCCTTCACATGAACAAATACCACTGGCCCATTTTCAAGACTGCCCTCTGATTCAGACACCTGGTGAGGGTACCACATCGAAGGGGTTTGTTTGAACTCCTCACACGGTGTCTTGCTATGATCCTCACATGGAAGGGAAGCCAGGCAGTGCTTTTAGCCCTAGTTTACGCTTGCACAATTGGTGCACCAGGTGGTTAACGAACTTGACCAAGGTTGTATGGTGAGTCTGAGGAAAGCACAGGTTAGCATTCAAGATTCAGATTATTGCCCTAATTTCTGGCCATCTTTCCTTCTTCATACCCTCAGTCATTGCTGCCTTTTCCTCCCATTAATAACGACTGGATTAACTTGTCAGATAAATGTCCACTCAACTAACAGTTAATTTTGAGGGACAAGTCCAGGATGTGACACTTATACAATAAAGAGTTTATGGATAAAATTCCTGGGAAATTCTGCACTCTCTCCATTCCTACAAGAGCACTCAAGACCCTTCTCCTCCAAAGAGCAGCAGTTTGCCTCCAGCAGCGTGTACCTCTGTGTGAGACAAAACTACCCTCTCAGGTCCCTGGTGCACTGGAGCTACTGTGGCAGCTGGGGCTCGTGTCACTCCCACAGCCCAGGTTTAGGGTTGGTAACAAGCCATGAGCTGGTGCTTTCATGACAGGGGACCTCCTCATCATGTCACTTGCCAGACTTCACCCTTAGCAGTCCACATGCTGCACACAGTAACTGCACCTTGCACACTGCTACAAATTACAAATGTTTGTCTGAGGTTAAAAATGTGAATCCCAGGGCATTTATATAGACTTTTATGCATCCCTTGAATGAAAAATGGTGCACCATGTACCCATTAGTTCTATTTGTCATATCAAGTGAACACTTGACAGCCCAAGCAAATTCCTGCTGGTTAGCTAGGAACACAGTTACTCCTGCAGCGTTTTATAAACTTCTTTTGGCAACAGTACAAAACTCAGAGAAGTTACCGAGGCACATTCCCTGCAGCTGTTGTAATCTTTACACACTGATTTCTTCTTTCACCAGGGGAATAAAAATAATGATATCCACAATAAAAACAATGATGGTAATGATGACATAGTTATTGCATTTTCATCAGAGGATCTCTAAGCACTTTATAAACTATAGCTAAGCTTCAAAATAAATAAACCTGCAGGACATGTAAGTATTATCCTGCATTGTGCATGGTCCCATTAGGCTACAGAAAAGACAGAAAAAATCCTAACTTACAGGCTACCTTAACTTTAAACTTTCTTCTAAATCATATTGTTTAAAATTGAAATATTCCCTTCCCAGCACTTTTCAGAATTAGAATTTCCATGTTGAAATATTCTGAAAAAGTTGAAAGAGGAGTCAGAAAGCATGAGAATATGTGGGAAATCCCCTCAAACCTTTTAATGCTGTTTCCAATATACCTACTTCAAGGTGTGAAAAATTGGAAATTTCTTATATTTAAACACTGCTATTGTGTTAAATAAAAGTAACCAAGTCCTTGAACTCACTTGTGGGCAGCTCTTTTTACTGTAAATCACTTTCATTTAGAACTATTGGAAAGTTTATGTTTTAACAAAAACCTGGAGGTGATTCCTGCTTACACCCTTTACTTTGGCCAAAATTATCTGCTAAAAATAAAGTATTTCATGATTAATTTCCCTCACCACCAAATCCCTGGATTTTTTTTTTGTACTATCTCTATTTAAATTATTAGATAGGGTAATATTTCTCATCTTGTAATGTATTTGTGCAGTTTATTTTTCCTTACTGTCGCTTTGAGCACTGATGATGCAACGATGTACACATACAATTATCTGCTATACTAACCAAAGACATGCTATTCAGATTGAATACTCATGAACAGAGCTTGCAGTATATGCAAAACTACTTGCAGAATCCAGATTTTTCATTTTCTTTGTTGGATTATTTAGGTATTTCATACCTTATGAGAGAGAATTTAAAAAAAAACCCCTTCAAAACAAGAAAAAGTTTTTGCAAAAAAAGAGACCTCCCTCTCCCAACCATTCTAATAAAAAGTATTAATTGCTATAAAGCCATAGACAGTAAGTGAGCCTGGCCAACTGAAACTAATAATTACATATTTCCCTTTAAATGACTTGTTCAAGGTCACACTGCAAATCAATTGCAGATTCAATAATTTAACTCAAGAGTCCTGAAACCCAATATCCTGCTCTCACCACTAGAAAACCACTGCACAACTGGCTTCCAATCTGGGAATGATACATGATGTAAGCAGAAAAACTATAAGATGTCTCAAGTTTTTTCCCCGTGTACTGCTGGTTTATATAGAATTTCTGGTTTCCTTGGTCTGAGATAGTAAATACTTAGACACATTTTCTGTAAAAATGTCTTGAAATATTGTCAGAAGCTGCTGGGTGTGTAAGCTAAAAATGACACCTGAAGCTGCTGGGAAAACTACTGATGTTGTGTGCACCTCATTTGTTTCTTAAAGAGTAATTCAAATGGCCAAGCTGATAAACACCCAAGTAGCAATGGAAATTGGAAAATCAGGGTTTTTTTTTCCACTGAGGAAATTTCTCAAATATTTTTTTCCAGTCTACTGGCAATATCTTGACATTGATATAAATCTACTTCAGACCAGATGTAGATTTGTATTTTTTCATAAAGATTCCAAATACTTTTGTATTTCAAAAATTTTTTCTGTTCCTTTATTTTCTCACAATTAATTGCAATAGAACGAATAAGACTGAGGGGCTCTAGTCTTATTTTCCATTCCCGATGTTCCAAAGTAGAAACCTGTCCAAAGGAAAAGTGGCTTAAAAAAAAAAAAACCCCAAAATTTAGTTTCTTTGTAATGTTTTAAAATAAAATGTTTATGTAAAAAAGAAGCATCAACCTCTGAATTTCCCATTAGAATTTTGAAAGCAAAATGAAAATTTCTGAGTGAAATTAATTTTGTCTGTAGAACAGAAAAATTCTATGTCCATCCCTTGGAACCCCTTGAAGCCTCAAGGGGGAAAAGGAGCCCCCGCAGCAGCAGTAGGAGGATGGGACCTGCCCTGCAGCAGTTTTGGGTGTGCAGAACTGTATGGAGGTGCAGTCTGATGATACGATTACTCCAGTTGAGCTGCAGGACTATCACCTCCTTCTACAGCACCAAGGCTGGTTGGAGATGTGGTGCTGAATTTGCTGCATGTTCTGCAAGCTCCAAAACCCAGACCATGGGCTTATCCTTAGATGCCTCCTCTAGGTGTGTGCTGCAAGGTCATCATCAATTTTCCTGCCATCTCTGCTCCCATAAAAGCCTCCTACAGCAGGTGTTCCTCAAGTCCACCCACCCAGAGCACACTAGCTAATTTTTCAGTCCTGACCTCAAGCAGTGAAAGCATTTCCCTGCCCTTCAGAAAATACGTGTTCAGGGAGGTACCAGTGAGCTGGGTCAGTGTTATCACTGTCTCACAACCAAAGGGAAAATCTGCTTCCTCTGTCTTCTGGGATACTCTCCCTTCATGACCTTAAGAAAGTCTCAGGGGAGGGAGTTATGGGGCCTCTTGAGACCCTCCGGTGCAATAAATCACCACGGCCAGATGGAGAAGGCCTGAAGGGAGTAGGTGGTGGGGTACCAGCGACTCTGACAAATCGACGTCATGTATGCACCTGAAGGGTAGGAACTTGGGCTCTGCAGAAGTTCAGCTTGCTGAACTGGCAGTGAAAGCAGAGTAACTACACCTAGAAACTGGATAGTGTGGGTAATTGTAATCTAGGAAGGTCAGGTCATCCTATGCTTTGAGTAGGAGAGTGCTTTCCTGGCCTCTCCAGCTGATATGAGAAAAGCAGTATGATGCTCTTGAATATGTATATGCATCCTTGAAAGGATGCAACAAAGAGCCATGACTGACCATGCTCCTCCAAAACAGCTACTTATTGTGCACACTTGCCTTAGACATCTTGTGCTGGCCTGATTTTAACTAGGCAGTGAACACATAGGCCTCTAAGACATGTGGGTGCAAGGTGTCCTATAACTAAGAACCTCAGATTACCCATTGTTTCTTGAACTCTTGGCTATGTGGAAAACTGTCTTGCTGGAGCTATAAACGGCTAGCATATCCCAGGGGCAGAATCTGGACCAAGTACAGGACAGCAGAAGAGCCATAACTAGCTCGTGCATATCACATTACGCAGACATTGTCTGCCGCTATTGGGTTCTTCAGACATTTTGTGGAAATTTCCCCATTGCTTGTTCTATATGAGCCAACATCACTGATTTCTTCAAGCAGAGCTCAGTCCCACCAAGCAGAGGTGGGTAAGATCGCTTGACTGCTGAGTCATGGGTCAGAAGTAAGCCATCAGAGGAAGAGATCTCTGGGCCATTTATTTTTACAGACGGTCTTCAGTGCTTGCCAGTGCCAGATATATTGGAGGACCCTGAAGTAAGCCATAGTGGACCTGGTGAATACAACACATTTCTCTGCCTTCTGAGACTAAATGCATGTCCTGAAGCAGAGAGTTGATTGCTCCTGTTATCTTCCAGCACTAGCTACATTAGCAATAGCATTAACCATTATTAGCTGCTTTTAGTGCCTTCCCACTCTTCCAGTAAGAATGACCATTCCAGTGCACTACATGTTATTTTCTGCAAAGCATTAAAGGGTTACGGTAGGGCCATTTGAGACTTCAGATGATAGAAAGTAGTGCAGAGCAGCCAGGCTCTGGGCACAGCTCTCTGCCAATGCATATATTTTGTTGATTTTCAGAGTAGCAGGAGAATCTGGGAAGCAGAGTAGAATTTTGGTTTCTCATCTAAGACTTGTGTGTATGCAGATTTGCTATCATAACTAGCGTGATAAGGACTGTTCCTTCCCAGTCTGGCTGCAGAATTTAAAATAGGCACTTATCGTTATCTCAGTCTCATAAAACTCATAAGGCCAAATATTGCTCTTGGATATGCGTGTGAATTTCCTATTGATGGTAGAATGGTCACAGAGGTCTTAAAGGAAGCTGAGAGAAAAAAGTTGGAGATTAAGATCTTCCCAAACTCTACCATTAAGAAAAAGGACCTTGCTCCACTTTTCATCTGCTTTTCCAAAAAAACGAACTGCAGCCTGTTAATGAAATTACACCAGTGTAGAAATCCTGTCTGGGAGTGGAAGATCAGATTCCTGGGTCAAACGTCATGACTTCACAGTTTGAGGGTACTTTGATCTGGACTGTCAGAAAAGCCCAGGCTAAGACGCTGTGATGTAGCATTTAATCTTTGCTCCACAGGCATCTGCAGCAGAAATCCTCTTCAGACTAATTTCTTGTTTGAAATAAAATCAGATATCTTTATGCCATAAAGTACAATGGAAAACTCTGAAATTTAAACAGACCTATGTGCTCTCTAACATGCTACACATTACAAGAAGAAACACCATGAGCAGCTCTCCTGCCATCACAATGTGTCCAGCTTGTGTTAGGTGTGCAGAACAGCTCACCCTAGGAATGCACTATGAAAACTTCACCAGAACTGTAACACCAAGGACAAATTAGCTGAAGTTTCTTTAGTTGGAGCCTTCTGTGATATCAGTAGGAGACATCACCTGATAAGAGGCTGCTTTGCAATCTGATCCTGCATTTCTCTATCATGTGCCTAGGCGATGCTTGGAGAACATGAATCTGTTAGCAGGCAATTTACTTGTGCCTTGCCAGGTCCATCTGCAGGCTTCTTTTTTTCACTGTGAATTACCGTAACATCAAAAATGCCACCTGCTCCTCCTTGGGAAAAAGCCAGCATAGAATAAGCAGCTAGCAAATATGTCTGTGACCCATCAATCTTCCTTGTAGCAACAGCGTTCTAAAATAGGCAAAAATTGGGAGATGAATGCCTGGAAGTGGGATATGAGCCTCTCATCCCCACTTTGGGAATGTCTTTCTTTAATTGCCTGTAATTACACCACGTTTTCCATCACAAGAGATGAAAAGTTTGTCCATGCCCCTGACACAATTCTTTACTGTAACGACTTTGGAAAGAAACAACACAGACAGTCAGTGAAGTCTGGAAATTACTCCAGAAGTAAGGATGAAATTTAATCAAGGACAGTGAGGATAGATGTGGACTGCTAATAACATGAGATGTTTAGTGTCTGTGGTTCACACCTGTTCATCTCACCTCAGCATCACCATTTGTCTGGCTTTTGTGCAAAATAACAGAGAAAACTAAGAAATCTTCTCTCAGGTTACACCATTTCTCAGATCCAGAAGTAGGCACACACCATATTTACAACCAAATAGTAGTTTTACTAAAAAGATTTGATGCAAATGTTGACCCTAATAACAAGGAAGAGGTTTTGAAGCTGGCACCTTTGAAATTAAATATTCCATGTTGCTATTTCAGTGAACTTCAGCTTCCAGCAATTGCTCAGACTCAATGCTTACAGCATGGTGTAGCATTAGTTTATCTTGCACATTTTTTTTCTTTTCTCTTTGATGCAAAATCATGTTTATAAAAGAAGCAGACAAAAGATCGCTTTGGTCAGACTTTGTGTTCCAGCAGGGTGGTATCCTGGAACTGTAGCAAAAGGTGATTGTTACTGTTTATTTAATAAAAGAAACCAAACTCCAACCACTGATTTAGATAAATTACAGTTCTTAGCTTAAAATTTTATTATTTTGGGGGAAAAAACCAGATTTTTTCCCAGGCTTATTTTTGCTACTTACACTGCATTCTTTCAAAAATGTATCTTTGGAGAAAAGAATTTTTTTCAATCATTCTTTGGGATGTACATGGGCTATGCTGAGCAGCATCTTCTCTTGCTGAGCTGGATCCCAGTTACAATGGGATCCCCTTTCTCTCCTAGGATAAAATCTGCCCTACTATAACTCCAGACTAGGTCTCTCAGGTCTGGACAGGTCTTTACTCATCCCATTCTAACAAACACTTCTATGTGTACTGAAAGGGTGCAATGCTCTGATAGAAATGGTACCAATGACACATAGCCTGATCTGGTTAGCTGGTGTAGACATCTTGCTCTGTGCACTAGATGGATTCATCTCTCTGCCATAAGCACCTTGCTATGCTGCAACCAGAATTTTAATTGTAGCACTTTCTAGCTTTCTCTTCTGCACAAACAGCAACCTCCATATAAATCTAGCTGTACAAGCAGAGTTTGCTATGAGATCCCAAGGACCACCAAAGAGGATACATCATGCCAAGGAAAGGGTAGAGAGCCGACTTCTAAGCTGGGGAGTTCTTGCAGAGGACACTCTGTTTAACTCTTTTTAGACTAGAGTATTATCAGCTGCTGGAAAATTATTATAAACTCTTATAATAGAGCAGTAGCAATGCAGCTTACCTAGAGAAGAGAAGCTCCATCAAAAAAAACCAGGGTTAACCACTAAGAAACCTCAAGAACTTGATCCCTAACCAATTTTTGTCTCTCTCATTTCACCCTCCTGTTATGAGGCCAATGGCAACTTCCTGTTTTTTACAGCTGAGCCCAATTAGCTTCAGAAGTAGTTCAGCTGGCACAAATCAGCAATGCTGTAGTAGAGAGCTGCTGATTTACCCTGGCTGAAAAGCTGGCCCTGAGAATTATTGCTTCTTAGGACTGATTAATTTGTTTTTCAAAGAGTAGGTGTGGGGTGTCTTTTTCTTTTTTTTTTTTTCCTATAGATTTGGGAAGTTCATTTTTAGAACAAACTAGTCCTTTAGTGGGAAGTCATGTTCTCTGCAGAACTCTTCTTTTTGTCAGTGTTTTTGCTGTTCTAGAGCCAACATATTGAGATTTTATTTTGTTGTTTGGTTGGTTTCTGGGGGCGGTCCTTTCTGGAAAGGTAAGAAGCTGTGTAAGAAAAATCTGGATGAAGTAGAGGGGCTGTCCTTTATAGCTGGTTCCTGCTTCCTCTGTGCTAATTGGTACAGAATGGAAATGAATGTAGATGCTAAAATACAAGAAAAAGAGCTGAGTGACCTCAAACCCAGACAATATCATGCTAATTATTTCACATAAATAAGAGCATAAGAAACTTTGGCACACTCTGTTCAGTCAATAGGAATAATTTGTTACAGTATAGGAAGGAAAACACTGGCCAAATTGGAGCCCTGGTTCACACAGGAGTTAATTGATTAAATACAATCATGTCTGATTGTACATGAACTGAATTGGAGCTGTGGTTCATAACTCTGTGGTCATTATTGCTAAAACAAAGTGCATCCTTCAAAATGGAAGCCACGAGATGCTTTGCTAAGCAGTCGTGCCTAATACTAAATTAAAACCTTCTCTCAAGTGTAGGCTGGAGGCTCTGTAACAGCAGGGTCTCCTCAAAGGGGTCCAGCACTTTGTGCCTTTGGTTGTAAAGGGAATGTTGAGTAAATCGTGTTCTTGGGCACACTGACTCTTCTCCACAGAGACACTCACAAAGTACTGAGCAAAACACGTAATGTAAAATGGCCACCCAAACTATAGGACCCCACTGGATGTTACAAGCAGAGAAGAGATTGGCAATGGATCCAGGCACCTTTTCGCCAGTTCTGCTCGTTAAAAAGGCCATACAAATCCTGCTTCCCTGGGTACAAGAGGAATCACACCACTGGAGGCGATGTCTCTGTGGGCAGCCTCTGGACCACTGGCAAGGTCCTCAGCCAAAAGCCCATCTCTCCTCTTGAGATAGTATCTGGGTGAACTTCGAGCCAGAAGAAACTTTTTTTTTGTCAGCCTTTTTTGTTTCTTGATTCTCATTCATCCAGACCTTCTTTCCAGAAAAACAAAACAAACCAATATTCACAGCCTTCTGATTTAGAGCAACCAAGGAGCTGTCCAATTTCTGTATCCTTTGCCTTAATAAGGAGAAACATATAAATCTAGTGTCAGTGAAGTTCAGTCAACATACTCCCAAAATGTCATTTCCCTTTTCTCTACTCCTTGCTTGTAACTTGGTGCTTTTGCAGAATGGGAGGAAACAGAAGCATGGGGCCAAGGCAGTGTTTCACAGTCAAAAATCCAGTGTTTGATTCTTGTGAAAGGAACAAATATTTGCACCCATCAGCATTTTAACCTCAAATGATTTCATTTTGGAATCCAAAACTGTGGAGGGAGCATTTCACTCTGGCTTTTCTGATGTGCTCCAGTTTGTGTAACTCTTCCCCCGGCTGCAGATTGTTATGTTGGTAGCTTTTGTCCTCACCAGCTGATCTTTTTCCCAGTGTCATGTTGATTTATTTGTCTTCATTGGGATTATGATAACATTTCGCCAATAAATTAGTTTTAAATTAAACTTTCTGGTTTGTCTTTTATGTTGGGCCCAGTGCATATGCTGGAAAGGAAATTTCATTTCAGAGATACTTTATTCTTCTTTTTATCTCCTTCTTCAGCTACAGACTCACCAGCTGTTACATTTATTTTACTTTGAGTAAAAGTTGTAAAAGCACTGTGTAAATTATGAATAAAAATTTGCTGCTAGTGAAGATGAGCAATTGCAAGAAACAATTTAAATAGCCACAAACCAGAAGCAGTTACACATACAACAGAGGTTGCAGCCTAGCAAGGGAACCTGTGCCTAGTTTATGGTACCTGATACCAGAATGAAACCTCACTGTTACTGTCACTCCAAGCCTTCCCATTTCCATGCTGCTGGACCAGTACAAACATTGGAAAGCAGCGCTAAAACAGTCTAGCTCAGAGCCTGGACGCTTGGTTTGTCTTTATTCATTTATTTGGGAACATCACCGTACCCCAGTGGCTCAGGCAGGGCTGGGGACACTGGCTCTCCTGTGTCCTGGTGGAGTGGGACTGGTCAGAGGTCCCAGCAGGACTATCCCCCCTTACCTGCCAGCCGGGCTCCCCAGCAGCCTGCCCTCCGCAGCACGTCCTTCCCATAGCTCAGCTTCTGCTTTTCGTCCTCTGACATGGCTGAACAGCTTTTAATGGTTAAGTTGAGAGCAGTTTTTCACCTGCTGGGGGTTCCTGGGGGAAACAAGCAGCAATTGAGGCAGACACGCAGCAATCCAAGAAAAAGTGTTTTCCTTTACATAAATCTAACAAAAAACCTGAGCAAAGCAAAGCTCTGCAGTGGTTTTTTATATCCCGATCTCTGCAGCAGGTTGGCCCTGCTGCAAGCCTAGGCAGAGGGGAAGAAAAGAGCCATGAGGCCAAATTTTGTTTTGGTTGTGCCAGGTGAGGCTGTGTTTGCTTTTCCTCAGCGTCATGCCAGCCACCTCCATGCTTTTAAATAAGGCGGGATATTGCTTCTCTCTGTGGCTCGTACGTGTGGTAGCAAGACCTCCAGCACCGCAAGGGGCTGCTGGGCACCCTGGGCACGCTCCGGAGGGATTGCTGCAGGACCCGCCAAAGACGGGTCCTGCAGCCTGCCTCGCCAATGGGAGACTCGACCTGCAGGTTGCACTGAGGTCTTTCCATTTTAGTAGCACTCTGAGGTGATGAGAGGAGGTGAAAAATGCGTGTTTGGCTTAACTGAATTCCAAAATGGAGTATTTTATGGTATAAAATATAAGAGCTCTGAGCCCCATTTCTTTTGTAGTTTATTTTTGTAGCAGATGCCATTCATTCTCCCCTTGCCCCATCTTTTCAGCACATTGTAAGTAGTAATGATGTATAGTCTTCTTCATGAAGCACTTATCTGGGGCCCATTACTGTAATGACAGAGGCCTCCATACACTTTTGAGGTTTTATTATCAGAACGACTGCCTTGCTTGAAGCTGATTTTCATAAATCATCATTTTCTCATAAGCTTAATGGAAAAAAAAAGGTGTTTTGGAAACCTGTGACCTACTGTATTGCGTGATTCCTCACCACTGGTCCAGCTGCCAGACCCAAAGGCAGAGTCACATCAGCTTGTGGTTGGCTTCCAGGAGATTATTTTATATTATTACATTATTTTATAATCTCCTGGGTTTGAGTGGTCTTGCTTGCTAGCCTTTACAGTGTCTTGCTCAGTACTTTAACCTCAAATTCTGTGCAGACTGGAATTGCTGCCAGACCCGTGCACACAGGAACTGACTGCCTAAATCACACCTCCAGCCCTTGGGTGCAGCTTCATATTCCCAAGGAGGCAACCTGAGGAACATCTGCCTTGGCAACCCTGTCCTCCAAAGTGGGAAGGTCAGCTGGGAGGTGTCCGGTCAGAGGAAGTAGAGCCATGCTCCTTCCTGAGAAGGTGCTGGGAGGAAACCCTGGGAGGACACACACCTCCCACTGGCTCAGTGCCTCTCCATCATCCCACTCCATCTCTGCCTCAGAAAGCAGAGAGCAGAAGTGAGCATTCATGTATTTTCCTCTGTAACCTCTTATTATTTTTGGATAGGAAATCCAGAGGAATTCCTAACAGAAGCATGGAGAAAAAAATGCACTTCTTTGTCCTAGTTCACAGGACAAACATTTCTAGCACCGGAAGAAAAATTAGGGCTCCTGAGGTTCCCAACCCATGCCTGTGTCCCAGCACCCACGTGCAGGACATCCCATCGAGCTTTCCTGGTGGTGGCATTTCCCAGAGCAGATTCTCCCCTAGTGTCCCAACTGCTTTTCACCATCTTGCCTGCATATGCCGTCTCTTTGCCATTTGGGACTTCTCGAGGCCCCTCTTTTCTGCCACACGCCCACCACATCTGAGGTGACCCCATAATTCCACAGACCTGGGGTCACCTCCCTGCTGCCAGCCCCACGTGATAGAGCAGCCGCTGCGCCCACCTCCCTCCTGCCGTGGGGCAAGAGCTTCCTCCCACGCTTTCCGCTGGGCCATGTTTTCCTAACAGATAATGCAAAGAAATCAGTTTGTGTCCCCCGCTGGCTTCTGCGGCTCTGGGATTTTTCGCTCTGCCACGGGAGTTGTGCAACTCTGCCTTTCCCTCATGTTTTGTGTCTCCTGATTTCCTGTCCAGGCTGGTGATTGTAGCAGAGTCTCCATGCCATGCAGGCTGCTCTGCTCCCTGGTGGGGCTCGCTGTTGGGGTGCGGCTGCTTTGGGATGGGCAGGTATCCTGCTCGTTCTGGTGACCACTCTCTTTCCCAGGCATTGGGTTATTCATGTATTAGATCTTTGTTAAGTCTTTGGATGTAGCTCATGTCTGAGTGACAATTTGGTCTGATATTTTTGGATGTTAGTTATTTTAAGATTGAGCGAGATTTTTTTTTTTTTTTTTGGCAGATGAACTCATCTCACTGTACAAATACGGGGTAATCAGAGATATTTATGAATTTGGGATAACACAAAAAATTGTTTTCTTTAAGGAAAAAAATGAGTCTGTCTAAATGTTAAACAGTATTTGTTTTAAACTTTTTCTAAACAGAAGCATTCTTTTGCTTCTGAACTACATTTTCCTTTATAAATTTGCATCAGTTAGAAAAAGATTTTTCAAAAGCTTGCATAAAACTACCCAAATGAGCAATTCTTGGTTTCAGTCAGAGTCTTTGTGATTTATTTCTTTTTTCTTTTTTTTT
>JAAGAY010134391.1:0-28282 GCA_011801015.1 Ardeotis arabs
CCCTACTGAACAGTCTCTCCCCATCTTTCTTGTAGGCCCCCTTGAGGTACTGGAAGACCGCTATCAGGTCTCCCCGGAGCCTCCTCTTCTCCAGGCTGAACAGCCCCAGCTCTCTCAGCCTTTCTTCATAGGAGAGGTGCTCCATCCCTCTTATCATCTTTGTGGCCCTCCATTCACCATTTCATAGTTCCTACAGCCCAGGCTGCCATTAATTGCCACATCCCCAATTAGCACCTTTCACTCTTTCCCAGTGAACTGTAGATCCAGCTGTGTGTCACTCCTGGTTGGGCCAATTTGTATCTGTATCAAGAAGTTATCCTTGTCAGCTTCCAGAAATCTCCTTGACTACTCATATCCCATCATGTTGCCACTCTAGCAGATATCAGGGAGGCTCAACTCTTCCATGACCACCAGTGTCTGTGATCCCAAGACTTCCTTGAGTAATTTAAAGAAGGCTTTTCGCACTTCTTCATCCTATCTCAGTAGTCTGTAACAGTCTCACTCCATGCAGTTGCCTTCACTGGCCTCTTCTTAGATCCCGACCCACAAGTGCTCACCAGACCATCATCCATCCCATAAAAGAGCTCTATACAGCTGAGTTGCTCCTTCACACAGAGGATAGCTCCCTCCTCTTCTTCCCTGTCTGTTTTCCCTATTGAGTTGCTACCTGTCCATCACAGCCTGCTGTGTTAGACACTCTCCATTGGCTCACAACTGACCACAGTCTCTAGTTGACACTCCTCTTGCAGTTGGAGGTTCAGTCTCTGCAGGGCCTCTGTGAAAACCCCATCAATCTCCTTTTCACTTTTCCTGGCACTGCTCAATGAGTTCATCTCCTCCTGCAGATTCTTAACCTGGTGATAGCTTCTCAGCCCACACACACCTCCTACAGGCAAGGACACTAAACTGATCTCTTCCTATGATAAGGTGACCCTCTTAGTGGATATACCTGGACGTAAGTAAACACTTTAACACAGTTTCCCACAGCATTCTCCTGGAGAAACTGGCTGCTCATGGCTTGGACAGGCGTACTCTTTGCTGGGTAAAAAACTGGATGGATGGCTGGGCCCAAAGAGTGGTGGTGAATGAGTTAAGTCCAGTTGGCAGCCGGTCACAAATGGTGTTCCCCAGGGCTTGGTACTGGGGCCAGTTCTGTTTAATGTATTTATTAATGGTCTGGATGAGGGGATCAACAGCATCCTCAGTAAGTTTGCAGACACCAAGTTGTGTCGGAGCGCTGATCTGCATGACTGTAGGAAGGGTTTAAGGACAACAGGCTGGACTGATGGGCCAAGGCCAACTGTGTCAGATTCAACAAGACTAAGTGCTGGGTCCTGTGCTTGGGTCACAACAACCCCATGCAACACTATGGGCTTGGGGAAGAGTGGCTGGAAAGCCACCTGGCAGAAAAGGACCTGGGGGTAGTGGTCAAGAGCTGTCTGAACATGAGCCAGCAGTGTGCTCAGGTGGTGGCCAAGAGGGCCAAGAGCATCCTGGCATGTATAAGAAGTAGTGTGGCCAGCAGGAGTAGGAAAGCAATTGTCCTGCTGTACTTGGCACTGGTGAGGCCACACCTTGAATACTGTGTTCAGGTTTGGGCCCCTCAGTACCGGAAAGACATTGAGGTGCTGAAGTGCATCCAGAGAACAGCAACAAAGCTGGTGAGGGGTCTAGAGAACAATTCTTATGAGGCATGGCTAAGGGAACTAAGGTTGTTTATCCTGGAGAAAAGGAGACTGAGGGGAGACCTCATTGCTCTGTACAACTACCTGAAAGGAGGTTGTAGTGAGGTGGGTGTTTGTCTCTTCTCCCAAGTAACAAGTGATAGGATGAGTGCAAACCACCTGAAGATGCGCCAGGGGAGGTTTAGATTGGCTATTAGGAAAGATTTCTTCACCAAAAGAAGAAGTGGAACAGGTTGTTCAGGGAGGTGATGGATTCACCCACTCTGGGCCCAGACCTCCCATGTGCTGCTCCAGTAAGCGCTGAGGATGGCACTCTGCTGTAGTCCATCACCACTTGTATGCTGAACGCAGCAGTTTCTGATCCCTTTCGGTGCATTCTCCTGCACAAACTAATGTATCTGTTTGCTGCTCCTGGGAGCTGCCCCCCAGGCTGGGAGACAAAAGAGGTTTCTCCCTAGCACTAGCTGGATGAGGCTTGTCACTGCCTATTCAGAAGTCAGGTGAAGATAGAAAGTACTCTTCGACCAGCAATAGCTGATGGACACTGTTAGAAACTGCAACTTTGCTAATAGAAGCAAAAGCCTGTAGGAACTATGTAGCAGCACTGGCAGCTGTGTACCAGTACACACCAGCAGCACCAGCACACACCCCACAGCTTCCAGAAGATCTGAAAGCAGAGCAGAGCCCACAAATTACTGTGTCTCCTAGCAACATCTGTTTGCACCACTTGTTTACTGAATAAGCCCACAACTAGGGATGATAAAAGATTATCAAAATGCTCAACTTTTCACCAAAACAGACAAAATAATAATAATTAAAAAAAAACTTTGCTGGAAACATTGCAATTTTTCAGTCTTTTGAGATCTAAAGGAAATATTTCTTTTATCTCTTTAACTCCGTTGAATTTTTACTTCATTTTCAGGTCAAACGTTTATGTGATTAAAACAGTTAATATTAATGATTTTATTAAATAGGATTATTCAATATTTCCTCATAAATAAAATGTGCAGCAACCCTGTAAAAATGAACTTTCTGGTGCTGGCCTTTTGACATATCTTAATTGAATCTTTTATTACTGTTTCTATTTTGTGAATATTTTAACTGTTTGACTTGATTTTGGACAAAAGGAAATCTTCAAACACTGAACTTTCCTAGTGATCTTTATATTACAGAACATAGATAATATCTTCCCAAAAGTACATAGCTTGAAGTAAATGAAGAAAATAAAAAGAGCATTATCAGAGCCTAGGAAGTCTCCAGAAAAATGCTATCACAATACAAGAGGTTTGTCCATGTACCGAAGTAGATAAATACATTGCAAAATTATAAATAAGCACATACAATGTATGGAGCCAGTTACTGGTCCTTTCAGCAGGGGAGTGCAATTTTTTTAAATTACAAGATAGTGTCTTTCATAAATATGGTAAACTATTTTCATTAACCATTTAGGAATGGATGGTGAGAATGCAGGGTTTTTTTCATGCTATAGGAAATATTTCCAGAGCATGGATAGACAGGGAAGTACATAAGGGTAAATTTGGAACTGGTGAAAAAAAAATATTTTCAAAGAAACTACATTTGTGTGACTTTGTCATTTTAGAAAGATATATTGAGCATTCCACCAAAGGTATTTTTAATAACAGTGTGCTGTTATTATCTCAAAATTTTCTGTCTTACGTTCTCTTGTATGTCCCCACTCAGGTTAGCTACCGCACAGTAAAAACCTAAACTATAGCAGTAAGTTTTTTCTTCTAAGATAGCCTGCACTGAAACAATATTTCTATATCTTAAAAAAAAATACCAAATGACAAAACGTGCATCAGCATCAGGTAATTTACATCATAAAGGCTACATCATTTAAAAATTGTTATCCTTTCTAAAGGCTTTCAACTCCACCTTCCTAAAATTCTGCTGAAATTACTTTTTTTCCCCTAATACCTGCTGCCATTGCTGTTCAGATGTTTCACACTGATAGAAGAGGTTTCAGTATGATTTTGCATAAGTTTTTCTCAATCTATTGTTAGATTTTTTGCACAAGGAGTTGGAAACAGATCTGTAAAAATGCCAGCTATATTTTTCTAAAATAAAGTGAGGGGTTTTTTTTTCCTGCATCCACTGACACAAGTCTACATATAGCCTTTAACACTTGTCTTTTATATTCATGTTTTCTTCTCAATGTTCCTTCTGTCCTTTGCCAGAAGTTGTAGATTTCAGGTGTTATAATGAAACAGACTGCAAAAATTATTCTTTTTTTTTTCTGGTTCCACTTATAAATTGATACCTTGTTACTTTCATACTAGTATACTTAGCTTTTAAGTAATGCTTTCTTTTACAAGACTCAGATGAGAAATCTCAGCTTGTTAACTTGTTTAGTAATGACACACGTATTGCCAGATTTTAGCAAATGTAACATATAAAATTGTTAACATCAGGACTGAAGTATTTAATGCCAATTTTTTCACTATATGGTTTTGCATACAACTAAACAGACATCTTTGTCTCTAAACTGGAGAGACATGGATTTGGTAGACAAACCACTCGGTGGATAAGGAATTGGCTGGATGGCCGCACTAAGAGAGTTGCAGTCAACGGCTAAATGTTGAAGTGGAGACCGGTGATGAGTGGCATTCCCCAGGGGTTGGTATTAGGACCGTCCGTGTTTAACATCTTTGTCAGTGATACGGACAGTGGGATAGAGTGCACCATCAGCAAGTTCACTGATGACACCAACCTGTGTGGTGTGGTCAACATGCTGGAGGGAAGGGATGCCATCCAGACAGACCTTGACAGGCTGGAGAGGTGGGCCCATGCAAACCTCATGAAGTTCATCCAGGCCAACTGCAAGGTCCTGCATGTGGGTCAGGGCAATCTCAAGCACAAAGACAGGCTGGGCGGAGAATGAATGGAGAGCAGCCCTGAGGAAAAAGACTTGGGAGTTATCGTGGACGAGAAACTCAACATGAGCTAGCAATGCGCTTTTGCACCCAGAAAGCTAATCATATCTTGGATTGCATCAAAAGAAGCGTAATCAGCAGGTCAAGGGAGGTGATTCTCCCTCCTCTACTCCACTGTCTTGAGACCCCACCTGGAGTACTGCATCCACCTCTGGAGCCCCAACAGAAGGAGGACATGGACCTGTTGGAGTGAGTCCAGAGGAGGGCCATAAAAATGATCGGAGGGCCATAAAGATGATCAGAGGGTTGGAGCACCTCTCCTATGAAGACAGGCTGAGAGAGTTGCAGCTGTTCAGCCTGGAGAAGGGAAGGCTCTGGGGAGACCTTATAGCGACCTTCCAGTAACTAAAAGGGTCTTATAAGAAAGATGCAGACAAACTCTTTAGTAGGGTCTGTTTTGATAGGACGAGGGGTAACGATTTTTAAACAGAGGGATGTAGATACAGGCTGGACATAAGGAAGAAATTTTTTACCATTAGGGTGGTGGAACACTGGCACAGGTTGCCCAGAGAGGTGATAGATGCTCCACCCCTGGAAACATTCAAGACCAGGTTGGACGAGGCTCTGAGCAACCTGATTTTGTTGAAGATGCCCCTGCTCCTTGCAGGGGTGTTGGACAAGATGACCTTTAAAGGTCTCTTCCAACACAAACTATTCTATGATTCTATAAGTTTTATTTGTTAATTGGAACAGCATAAGCAGCATTTTTTCTTCTGTTAATGGAAATTTTTACTACACATGGAAGAGTTGTGCTATATTCATGTAATAAAAGCTGCAGGACTTGGGATACTAGCACCTTCTAAAGTATTATCATATTTTACTATTATAAATCACAATTGAAGTCCATCAAATTCAGTTGCACTATACACATTAACAAGAGTTGAAACAGGCTTTTTAATATAGTGGTGCTTCTATGCCCATAATTAAGTAAAAACTTGAAAAATGATTTAACATCAATTGTCTGTGGACAGAAATTATACTTCTTCCCCCCCCCCGCCCCCAATCATGGCATAGACTTATAAGTCTACAGAGAACACTTTATGCACTCCAGCTATCATTGGAGAGAGATCTGTCTTGAGAGAGCTCTCACTTGAGATTGAAACGGTCTAGTCTTAATGTACCATTTCTTTTATACTTTCATAAAAGTAAGAAAAGTTAAGTTCTGTGATTTTTATGTATATTATGTTCAAGGTCTGAGCTAGGATTGTATCAGTTAGAGTGATTTGCATAGTCAGAGTATGGTATGTGACAACTTGAATCTCTGTTTAATGATATAAATAGCTTATCTTTAGTTTTTCTGAAAATACTTGAGAAGGATATCCTATACACAAATGCTCTATTTCAACAGTTCTTTCCATATACCTGTAAGATACATTTCCGTTACTGCTAACAAGTATCAGTCACAGACTCCTTTGCATCAGACACTGTATGTACCAAAACCAAAAGGAAGGTCCATGCCCCAGAAAATTTGCCATTTAAACATAAGGGAAGAGACACAATGTAAGCATATGAAATGAGAGCAACATATACAGAAACAGTAGAATAATAATGACTGGCAAGACAAGCTTTGGCCACTTTTTCTAGCAGTGTAAGTCATTTCACAGGTTTTTGTAGACAACAGAGAAATTTTTTACAAGATCGGCTAGTCTACTGTGACAGAATAGGAATAAAGGACATTTTTAAAAGCAGTAAGAGGAGTCTTATATTAATATTCTAGCTAGCTGAGATCTTATCTTCCATTGTTTTGGCATCTAAGTTGAACTTGTCAAAAACTTCACTGTTTGCAACTTGGTCAGTGTAGAGCCAAATAAATATGTACACATTTGTGTTGCGGAGGATCACTGACACTTGCTTCTCCTGATCAACAACATGTTAAACAAAAAGGCAATTTTAGGCAAAAAAAAAAAAACTCTCTGAAGAGTCAAATAGACTGCTGAAATAAAGGTATAGGAAATGTTGCTTTTCCTTAACTCTATCAAATGTTGCTCTCTCTATTTCTAGTTCTTCTTTTTTTTTCATGATAAGGGCTTTAAATTATATACTTCTAACACCTTCCTAATTTTCTGATTTTTCCTTTTTCATTTCCTAAAGCTAAGAATGGTTTTGATCATATCCATCTGGCTTATCTCATTATAACTGTTTGATTGGAATTATCTTCCCCGTGGCTTTCTTCAGTCCATATATTACACTGCCTCCAGGAATCTGCAGTCTAGTATCCTTACCTTCCTTCTTCCTCAGTTTTTTAAATCAGCTTATGAAACAGATTTAGGAATGATATTTTCTTATCATCTGAAAACTGAAGTTGGCTTTATCATACCTCTCACTGAGTTTGCACACAAATGCAAATCTCTTGCATGCTAAAGCAAACAGAACATTGTGGGTTTATTTGGTTTTATGTGAATGAAATATCTATGAAAACTACAGTAAATATGTGGAGCAGATTTATGTAATTATGGCTTGAATGTCAGACACTTATGTAATCTATAGTATTTAAGTAAAATCAGCATTAATGTCAATACATTTATCGCCCTGTTCCCTTAGGAGTTCGTTCAGAACTTACAGAAGTCAAAGGAAGGAATTTTGTTGATGTCAGTGAATTAGGTTCAGTGTTTACTTGTTTTGTCTGCTCTGGTACCTAAGAAAGTACTTTTTCTTATTGAAGCAGTAAGATCCTTTCTTCATAGGCTCCAGTTCTGTCAGCATAAAGAGTAAGCAGCTGACAGCATTTCTGAAACCATAATACTATACTAATGTTTAATGCAACTGAAAGCAGACTGCATGAGCAGAAGGATTTATGCTATAGATCACCTACTTGTTTGCAAAGATAATTTTTTTTTCAATTCACCAGTATGTTGCATGATGGCTTTCCTACCAAAGTTGTGTATCATATATAAGTGCCCCAGATTACCATAAGTAAGTAGGAAATTTGACTAAAATGTTTGTAACGCAAATAGCTTGCCTTTTAGAAATGCTAAGTGCCCATCTTCCGAAAAGCATGGTAGTTTTAAATTTACTTAAAATTTGGTCATCAAAAACCCCCAAATAAACCAACAAATCAACCAACTAACAAAGCAATAAAATCTAAGAGTTTAGACTGACAAGTTACTATATATTTCTGCAGGAGATAGAATGCATGTCACAAATATTAATTGCCATTCACCATTTACCTATTTCCAGAAATTATAAGCAGAGATCCACCAGCTGAATATAAAAAAGGACTTGTACATGCATTGCCATTAGAAATGGAAACAACTTGTATAGAGTCTTAAACTCATAGTTTATGGAGCATATCATTGTATTTGGTTGTTTACAAGACACAGAATGGCATGACAAATCAGGTATGACATAGCAAGTCAACTTCAAAATAAAACAAAACTCTTCTATTTCTGGATCTGCTACTTTGGATTGTGCCTAAACAAAATATATCCATAGGAATGGATGATAAAATATTCAATGCATTTGAAATGTCAAGGGTTGTGGCAGTTCAGCTAGAGCTAAAGTGAGATGGAGGGAAGCTTGGCTTTCCAACTTCAGAACAGATTGTAGCTAATTCCTTGTGCCTAATTACAGTTTAGAATAGCCTTCAACTTCTTAGTTTAAAACAATTACAACAGTTTACGAAAACAGATTTCAGGTCACTTGTGTTCACTGATTCCTCAATACTGAAGGCTAGGAATTATTCTTAAACATATTCATTTTGTAGAATCAGTTTATATATCAACAACATATGGTAACATTAGAGCTGAGAGAAACTCAGCTCTTAGCTACTGAAGTAGTATATTAGAGAAAAAAATATTAGGAACAACCAACTAGTTTGGAGTATTTCAAATGATCTGATAAACATTGCCTGTTATGTTTTTTTTAGTTCTTACAGAAACCATGACATAAGTGAGTACTACCCTCAAAAAGTTTTTGCATTAGTCCCTCTGATAATGGGATAACAATGCATAAGATGCAAGTTATTAAACTGAAAGGAAATTATAACTACATTATTGTAAAATCAGTTTAGAACTACAATCATGCTTTAAGAAATCTTAAAGGTACTTTAGGATAACTCTACTATATTCCATTTGATCTGTGAACAGTAATTGGGGTTAAGAATTTCCTTCTCTACTCTCTTGTTTTCTTGTATCCATAAAAGCAAACATAGAACAAAAATGAGTATCAAAGCACAATACTATCCCTCTAAAATAAAAGTGCCACATTTGAAGATTATTATTTCATTATTAAAAGTAGTTTAATCTCTTAGAAGTTCACTCTCTGCCACACTCCTGTGAAAGCTGGCTAGGAGTCCTGACTGTAGGCTATAATACGTCTCTCTCATTAGTAATACCAGCACCCTAGGAAGTGCTTAATCAAAAGGATATTCAGTGAGTCAGAGGTGTTCTGTTGAGAAGTCTTGAGTCAAGACTCTGACCATACTGAGAAACGTGAAAAAAGATCTCCTAGTTTTGCACATAAGTCTCCTGGCCTTTGGGGAAGAAAGGGATAAGCAAACCTGTATGCATGCCCCACATGCTCCAAAGTGTTTTTGATTTTCTGGGTTTCTTTGTTTGGGTTTTTGGTTTTTGGTTTGTTTTTTTTTGAGAATAAGGCCAAAGTAGCAAAAGATCTCAGAGGAAAGTCAGATACATGTTAAAATTTTAGTTGTTTTTACCTCTTAAATAGAAACTTTGGCAACGGTGGCAATGTTATCAGTTCACTTTCAAAACGGAAGATGGAGAATATATAGAGAAGAGAGAAGATGGAGATTCCCTTTCCACAAGAATAGATAGTGACAGGCAAGAGGCAATGAGCACAAGATGATTCAGGATAAATTCTGTTTGCATATAAGAAAAAAAAAAATCTTCACCATGAGAACAATGAAACGTTGGGATGGGTAGCCCAGAGAAGTTATGCAATCTCCCCTGCTGGAAATATTCAAGACTTGGCTTGACAGGTCCCTGGATAACCTAATCCCAAGTCTTGCTTTCAATTGAAGGTTACACTAGATGATCTCCAGGGGTCTTTACAGCCTAAACCTCCCTGTGATGTTACGAGAGGCAACATTTGCTATCATCCAGGTTAACTATGTTCTTTGTGTGTTTTGTTTTGACGTTTCAACAGTGGCTAAACTACCCTGAGTATAAGAAACTTCAAGAGTAATCTAGACCACAAATCTGTTTTAAGGCAGCATGAACTGTATCTGTTATCATACTGATGATCAGAAGCATCATGGCTTAATCTTAAAAACCTTAATTGACCAGTGCCTTGCAATCATTACTGTAAGGAAGCTGTTATATTCCTTGTGCCTAACTTAAAGCTTTCTCACTGCAATTTAAACCTATTACTACTTTTCCCATCTACTATGGGCACAATTATTCTTTTTCTTAATCAGCTTTGAATCTATTTAATAATATCTTCCCTCTGTCTCTTCTTCAAGCTAAGCAACCCCTTCATTCTGCCTTTCCTGATAGGTACTAGACCTAGATGTTTAAAATAAAAAAGCTCACAATTCCCTCTATGGAGACAGCTATCATAAAATACTTGGTGCTTAGGCCTTTCCTCCTCCCCTGCACCCCTTCGTTGAAATAATTGAGAATTGAGCACATAAGTACTGTTGTGGAATTTTGCCCTAAATTTAGTAATTGTTCAATGCAATGATTGGATTTCTTTGTTAACTCATCCTTTTGTCTTTGATGTCAGAACTTTGCAAAGGAATGTTTTCCTCTAGCATAATTTAGATAATTTTTTTTTAATTTTATCTGCATATAATGTAGGCAGTCAAAGCTGGTTTATGAAGGCTCTGGATTCTGAAATAAATATGAACTTTTTAATGATATGGAAACAAAGGGAAACTTTAATGAAGGTTTACTTGAGTTTTGTTTCAAAATTGTGACCTTTTAAATAACCAGTACAAAAATTTGTCTTATTTTCCATTATTTTTGTTGCTTGGGATTGGGAATAAGCTAAAAGAAAAACCAAAACCTAGCAGCTCATAATAATTCATATATGTAAACATTAATTGAGGTAGTGTTAGCAAGGCCAGGATAGAAATATTGCATTAAAGTACTAAGGGTTACAAATGAGTTAATGTGGTGTAGAACTGAGCCTGAAATCAGAGTCCAAATGTAAATCCCTGCAGGGTATTCACAGCTTTAAGCTGGATACCTATTAAAATTATTTCTAGGTATTTTAGTCTATCACTAACTGTAACCTTGTCTAATTTTTTACTGTGCCATGTAGAAAGGTGCAGAAAGTATGACCTAGATAGAACAGTGCAAAGAGAAAGAATACACAAGGGACACACTGATGCTAGCATCCTAATTAGAAAATCAAACAGTTAATCAGGGAAGAAACATATTTTTCTTCCATAATACAGAAATTGCAATAGTAATGTCATCACTCACTGTCTCTTCCATGAAGAAAAAAATATTGGCTTATAGTGTTAAAAAATGTTAATGTTTTTCCTAATTAAGAGCAACATAGGGACATAGTTATTAATTTTTCTTACAGATCAGAAATGGAGGCAACACAAAGCAGACATTTAAATAAGAGTAAAGGTCTGAGTTACACTGACAAGAGACAAGAAAAGCAGTTAAAAATTACACTGAACATTCCTATATGCCAATGTAAAATGTAAAAAATGAACACACAGAGCAATTCTTCATTTTGTGCTTTTGTAACCTAACAAAAATTGCTTATATTGTATAAACAATATCCTTGTTTATGGAGGGTTATGAAAATAATTTTAAAATGTAGCAAATATTAAAAACAGCCCATTTATTAAAGTGTAGACAGCCACTAGGTATTATTTGCAGTGTGTTTATCAAACTAGTAATCCACATATGTTTGTATTGCATTAGAACACTCCTGCAGCTTACCTTTAGAAAAATTCTCAAATACATCTCTGTCTCAGCACATAGCTTTTCCTGTGGTAAGAAAAATATTTTTAGGGTTCATTCCTGCAAACTGATAAGTATTTGATGCAAGCTGGTGCAGATTTGAGTGAAACTTGACAATATTCATGGATAACAAAAAATGTTTTCCTCCTAACAATACATTAAATGGGAGAATAATTTCCTGTTGCAAGTTCTGACACAGCAGAACATACAAGTAATATGTTACTAACACTCAAGCCTATGGTCTATACACAACAAAAGACTAAGTCAGAGCAATAGCTGCAGATCAAATCAGACTAACCATCCTAGCTGACTATTTTGCTTCTCTTCTGAGATTGTGGCTGTAGGTCAAAATTCTAAAGCAATTACAGTAAAAAGAGCAAAATCTAAAAAAAAAAATCTCTTTTAAAGTAGGTGGGGAAAAGGGCTAATCATAATTTAAAAACAAAACAAAACCCACCTAAATGATCTCTCTCTGTTGCATTATGCCAAATGCTCATAGCTGTAGCTTGTCAATACTTTTCTTCTGCAGCATTCTGTGCAGTACCAGTAATACTACTTTAAAGCCTGTTCCAACTGAGATTTCTGTAAAAAGCAAATGAGCATTAGATTATCTGTTGTGATAATTTAATTCTCAGTTTGACCATTAAACATAAGCCATCATCCCCTTTTCATCCCCCTGCCCCTCACACCTCGTTTCTCAGACCAAGATTTTAATTTCTTTTCTTCCCTTAAAACCAACGTACCCAGAATGACCAATAAAGGATTACAAATGAGCATAAAAATATATTAGTATGTTCTTGAAATTCCTCTATTAATAAATCAGAAAACTCTAAAGTAACATTTTTCAATTGGAGGTATGGGCAAGTGATATCACATACGTTTTTGCAATAAGATGTCAGGGATAATACTTGAAGGTGTACCGTATCTTACTTTCTTCAAAACAAGTCAGCCTTCAAAAGTTCAGGAACAGTTTTGATTATAATCATGGTTCAGTTCTTATAAAGTAATATTTTCATAATCACTAAAGCTTATTATGTTTTAAACAGATAAAATCTGATATTTTAAGTTAAGAACCTTAGACAACTAGGTCAAATTTTAAATTCAGAGTGTTAATTTTCGGTTACTATGAACAAACTCCTTCAAGGAGACCACATTACCTCTAAGCTATTTGTGTAGAATTAGGATACCAGTCTGTATGTTTAATGCCTTCCAGAAGGGAAGCAGAAAATAAGGGATGCGGAAAGCTCTCCAAAGAGATTATTTTCCAAGTCACCCAGTCCACTAAGAAATATAGTAATCAGGACAGAAGAGTCTTGCTATACTTTTGAGATAATTCAAATATCATGCCTTCATTCAGCCATACAGATTACATTTCCTAGGGTAATAAATTGAATAGTGGAAAACATATAATATCAATGGAAATGCAGAGCTGGAGAACATTCAGAGACAGAAACTGACATTTGGTTAGAAAACAAGCAGTACTGAAACTCTAAGAAATGTTACCAATGACTGTCAAAGCTTGAAGGGAAGAATCCTTTCTGTAATTAGAAACAAATAGTCCCCATATATTCTGTACAAGTATCTCAGCAAAAGCTTCTGCCTTTGATCAGCCAGTGATGTTACAAGGATTCACACTATTAAAAAGAAAAGAAAAGAAAAAAAAAAAAAAAAAAAAAAAGCAGCTTGTTCAAATTGCTCTTTGTGATCTGAAGATAAAAATGGATTAGGGAGAAAGGAAAAATAAAATAATGTAAACCACAGCACAATCAAATTACTTATTGGTCCAGCAGTTGTCCCCCAGTGAAAAATTCTACTCTTGCTAGACCTCTAGATACCATACAGCTGAAAAAAACATATTTAATACTCATTGACACATTTTCACAATCTCAATATAGTAATGCAATCAACGATTGATTCTCCCTTCCTCCAGCTGAACATACTCTGTGACAGTAAACTTTCTTGCTGACTCACTTCTGGTGCTCTTAATGCATGCACTGAGGAAATGCAGCTAATCTCTGGATCTAGCCATCCTGTAGTCCTCCAGGAACTGTTGCTTGGAGGTATTGTCTTAGCAAGTTGCACAGAAGATGTTTTTCCTTCATCTTTCATGTGTCCAGAAATCCTTAGATGGCAAAGATACACGGGGAGAATGAAAAGAAGTTCATCACCTGACAAAGACAATAGAACACTCCCAAACCGTCCGTGTCTTTTAAGAAGTTTAGAGACAAATATAGCAAACTTGGAAGAAGGGATAATAAATATGGTAGCTTTAAACAAATAAAACATAAACTGCCCAAATTTTGTATCTTCT
This sequence comes from Ardeotis arabs, assembly GCA_011801015.1. NCBI lineage: Eukaryota > Metazoa > Chordata > Aves > Otidiformes > Otididae > Ardeotis > Ardeotis arabs. Next base: position 13,835 of record JAAGAY010134391.1, read on the forward strand.
ACTTATCTACTGCTTTTATGAATCACCATTTTTGTTGAAAGATTAGAATAATTTGTGATCAATTACTATTAAAAACAAATCACTGCTCATAAGAGCACTGAGTAAAAAATATTCTGATTTTCTTTTTTTTCTATCAAAAATCTTTTATTTTAAGGAGTCTTTGGCTTTGTTTTAAAATCTAGTACTTGAGTTGCATTTCCTAGTTTTGAACTCTCATCATACAATAGAAACACAGAATCATAGAATAGTTTGGGTTGGAAGGGACCTTTAAAGGTCATCTAGTCCAACCACCCTGCAAGGAGTAGGGACATCTCCAACTAGATGAGGTTCCTCAGAGCCTCATCCAATCTGGCCTTGAATGTTTGCAGGTGTGTGGCATCTACCACCCCTCCAGGCTACCTGTGCCAGTGCTCCACCACCCTCATGGTAGAAAATTTCTTCCTTATGTCTAGTTTGAATCTACCTCCTCCTATTTTCAAGACATTATGCCCCATCCAATCACAACAGGCTCTGCTAAAAAGCTTGTCCACATCTTTCTTTTAGGCCCCCTTTAGGCACCGGAAGGCTGATATAAGGTCTCCCCAGAGCCTTCCCTTCTCCAGGCTGAACAGCTGCATCTCTCTCAGCCTGTCTTCATAGGAGAGGTGCTCCAGCCCTCTCATCATCTTCGTGGCCCTCCTCTGGACTTGCTCCAACAGGTCCACGTTCTTCTTATGTTTGGGGCTCCAGAGCTGGACAAAATACTCCAGGTGGGGTCTCAAGACAGTGGAGCAGAGGGGGGAGAATCACCTTCCTTGACCTGCTGGCCATGCTTCTTTTGATGCAGCCCAGGATGTGATTGGCTTTCCAGGCTGCAGGCGCACATTGACAGCTCATGTTGAGCTTCTTGTCCACCCTCAAGTCCTTCTCCTCCAGGCTGCTCTCAACCCATTCTCCATCCAGCCTGTATTTATGCCTGGGATTGCCACAACCCAGGTGCAGGACCTTGCATTTGGCCTGGTTGAACTTCATGAGGTTTGCACGGGCCCACCTCTCCAGCCTGTCAAGGTCCCTCTGGATGGCATCCCTTCCCTCCAGCGTGTCGACTGCACCACACAGCTTGGTGTCATCGGCAAACTTGCTGAGTGTACACTCAGTCATTTAATAATTTTTCCTTCCCTGCTCTGATTGAGATTATCTTTGTACACTAAACTGTGATCATTACTAATAAGCAGGCCATAACCTAGAACCAAAGAAATCTGTAACACTCAACACAACAGAAGGACGTGAAATATATCACACTGTCATAATATTCATTAAACCTTGTCAAAAAGGGCTCTATACAAAGTCAGTAGAGTCTTTTCATTTCCCTGAAAATCCTAATGTCAGTTAATGACCCTGAGAACCTTTGACAAAACTCATCTTCATCAGCCTTTAGGAACAAGTAAATTGCAAATACATATTCCCAAGGACCTGCTCAGCAGTATTCCCTGGTCATATACAGCAGATGGACTAGTGTTTGGTAGAAAATTTTCACATCTGGCAGTCATTTCAGATGTAGTGTAAGAGTGTCAGGCCAGTTGATTCCATGCTGTTCAAAGTTTTTTTCTTGCTTCCATCTTTTGGCATAAGTTTTCTTTTTCCTTTCTACCAGTCCAAACCAAAATCATCTCCATCACATTTTCTTTTCCCTTTTTCAGTGTTATCATGCTCAGAGCATACAGATTATATAAGAAAACACAAAGTCCAAATACCAACAGGTATCTAATTTTTCAGCAAATATTAAAATAAAGCTTTCAATGCTTTTAACTTCATCCATCATCAATACAACTAATAGCTATTTACTTATTGTTGAAGTTTCAATCTGTTCTTAAGGAACACTGATAAAGCTACATTTTGACTAAGTTTTCATTACACACAAACAGCAATACTGAGCATAGAAAATATTATTATCTTATACTAACAAAAGATTTTTCCTCACTGTGCTTTTACTCACCAGAATCAATCATTGATTTAATTTGATCACTGTCTTTATAAACACAAACTACATGAAACTATTAACCCTGGAGAGCTAAAAAAACATCTACTCACGAAATGCAATGCAAATGACCCTATAATTTAGAAATCTTTAAAAAGGTCAGGAGAAAACACATTGTGAGGTAGTTAAATCACTAGAGAGTTGGGTAGCTGAATGATTTCCAGCCTTCATTTAACATGGATGAATCTAGACACAACGTTGAAAATTTAACAGTTCCAAGTAACATAATGAGAAACAAGATTGTCTCATGTTATATTCATGTTATTCTGTTTAACGAAAAAACTCATACATTAGGAAAGGATCTGCAAGCCTGGTACCCGTCACTCTAATTCAGGCTTCTTGAGTAGGCTGCAGGTAAAAAAACAATTACACACACAAATAGAGCCTCTTTTTTCATAATTTTTTTTTTCCAAATGTTTCTGTGCAAATGCAGCATACACTGAAAAGACTAAAAAGTAAAAAACATAACCTGAAATTGTTTATAAGGCATTTCTGGATTTTCTTCTAAAATATATATCTTAAAAACTGTTTCCATCAACCATCTGCTGTTTCACATAACATTAAATATTTGGAACCAAATCTATTTGGCAAATATCATTTAAAGAATTTGACCTAAGAGTTCTGGATATTAATATAGTCTAAAGTTGTTACCAATACAATGAATAAAGTTCGGTTAAAGGTGTATCAAATAAGTTAGACACTCCTGCAATCAGAACAAGAAAAAGTTGCATTTCTTCTGAAGTAGTTTGTTGTCCTTTCCCAAGCCTCTCTGTGTTCATAAAAATGAACTATAGCCTTGTTAACAAAAGGAAGCAAACAAATTTTCCTTTAATAAAGAAGGTCATGTATAAGATTTTTCAACAACTCTTTTGGTAATGACAGTCTTTATGGTCCTTGCAAAACTAAAACATTTTGTGGATTTATTGTTCTTCTGAAAGGCCTGTTGCTCATGAAAATTAAAGGCAATTTCCACTGGTATAAAATTTACTTTAGAAATACATTGGATGTTATTCATGTTTCAAGGTAAGAGCCAATGTCCAAGTTCCAGCACTCTCATGTGAACTTTCTTACTCCTCCTTCTGTGGTTTCAGACACCGTGCAGCTTGAGACAAGCCTGACAAACAGAAGTACAGTATTAATGTTACGTGTTATAGCAACTGATATGAGTTCAATTCTTAAAACAACAACAAAACCCACCAACAACAAAATAGCAGTCACCTCAATTAATTAAAGAGCATTTTCAGCACCTGCTGAAGGTTACATTCTATTTTTCAGTAACATTGGGGGATTCAGTTGCCTGAATATTAGTACCAGGTACATTTAGACAACCTAAAGCAATTGAACATATTCACATTAGACTGACAAGAACTATATTTTCAAGAAACATCTTTATTTTATTTTTAAACAACAACAACAAAAAGATTGTATGAAATTCAGTTGCCTGTATACAGATGTCTAGCACCACTTCTGGATAACCTACGTGGCCTTCAATTCTTCCAGAATGGTGCAAGTTGTTTGTCATATCTGTCAGCTCATTTGGGCGTCTCAGAAGTTTGTCACTAGAAGCTAATATCTCGGTGGCATAATGTTTTTATATCTTAATGAAAATACATCATTGAAAATTCTTTGAAGAAGATAAAAAGGAATGTTGAGCTACTTGAAATATTAACTAGCTAAATATTAGAGCTTAACTGAAGTGCATTTCATGAAAAAAAAACTTTAGAGAGTGTTAAATGAACATAGATTTCATGTTTTCATTCCTTGCAAATCTGATTATATATTATGACCTGAATTAAGAAAGTAGAAAGTAAAAATTTATGCTGTGCATATACAGTCAACCAAATTGATAAATGTTGGTCTTGCTATTCTATAACTGTGTCCCCGAGCCAGCGGTTTTCTGAGAAAGTCATAACATTGCTTCTTCCAAACTGTACACCTAAAAATACAATTTTCTGTTAGGATTTCAATGCTTCCTTCTTGTTATCTATTTTTCTTGCTCATTAACTTAAGCAATACCCTTTACAGCACCTGTCCACTTTCTTTAATGATGGCTAGCTGTAGAATCTCACACATTTTATTTAACTCACTTCCCATACTTTCATCTGTTTCATCTGTTTTCAGCTGCTGTGAGAATCCTGAATAAGTAAGCCTAATAAGGATGAAAAAAAGGTCCCTTTATGGCACTGACTGGGATGCAATAAAAGATTACAAAATGTAAAACCAAAGTAAAGACAAGAAAAGCTGATGACATGGATTTGAAACACTTATACTTAAGACTGACAGAGATTAGGATAGCTTTATCTTTACTGCAGCTTTATTAACTTCACTGAAGTTACATCAGAGACTCAGCTATTGTAACACAAAGAACCCACATTTATTGCTTTTTAAAGTTTTTGAGTTTTTAAAGGTATCTTTATTTTTTAGCCTACTGTGACTGCCAGTCCTGAAAGATGAATCCTTATGGGAACCTATCAGTGATACATCTAGACAACACTGCTTCATCATGAATCATCCCTAAACTGGCAACTCACACTGCTATTTAGAATTTAGTAGTTTACTTTTCACCTTTGCTGCTATGCTTAAGTAGTTAAATAAGTGAAGCAATCTTTTTATAACTTCGTGAAAAACTCTTTTGCCTTTTCTGACTCCCCACAACTCATGAAAGAAAATACTGATAACAAGATTACTAAAATTCAATACAATATTCCAGCTACAACTGAAAATGAGCAATGTAAATGAAGCATAAGTACAAAACTTTATCTTCTCTGTTCCAGTCTCGTGTTTAGGTTGGCAATGAAAAGGAAACTTTCAGCCATTGGAATTCAGGATTCTTCCAAAGCCTTCCAATAGCAAGTGAAAACAAACAACTATCCCACCACTTCAGAAATAGAACTGGATCATTTAATGGAAGAGTTTAAGAGACATGGTTGCAAAACCAATCTCCATAGTGTGGATAACCCTATACAAGCCTCAAATAGTATTGTTTAAGGCCACTTGAACAGAAAAATGATGCTCAATCATTATACGAGAACTAATAAGTACAATATATACAGAAATTGTCCAAATCTTTCTCCTTCTTCCACTTCCGTGTCAAAGAATTTGTCTTGATTACATTTCCACATAGTCTTCTAAACACAGTACGATAAAAAGTTGTAATATATATGTTGTACATGCACAGCGGATCTGTCACAAATTGTAATATTGTTCTTTGCACTTCTATTTGCAGAGAAGTATCTCCATAAGTAAATATATCCTAGAATGAAATTACATTAGAAAAATCTCCATCTGATTTCAATTCAGAACAACATCCTAACACTTCAAGCCTGTAGATGTTTAATTTTGAAATGAAGTCATTTGCCTATATAGTGTGATCAGTTTACATATGTTGTTATAGTTTAGTCATTGTCTGAGTTGTCTGACACAAATAAGTCTTTTTTCCCTCTCTAACATTTAAATTTTTCCTTTTCCTATGATAATACCATCATGACAAGATCACTCCCTGCTCATGTAATCTTTTCCTTTCATAGTGCTTTGAGAAGCATTAACGTCACTTGCATTTTCTTCTTTTTATGTGAAGATTGAATACCCAGCTGTTACCTTAATTAAGTCTGCCACAGGCAAGGATCTGGCTTTACGTACCTGCAGAGAGAACCTCCATGGTGTTTTAATGACTAGATTGACCAAAGTGACTGAAGAGCTAATGCAAGCAAAAGCTTAGCCCAAATGAGTGCCAGAGCTGTCAGTTTCCAATTAAGAGACTTGTTTGTCTCTCATGACAGTGAACCACCACAAATTACATGCTTTACCAATGTTGGTTAATCTTTTGCCATCTGACAGATGGAAGTAAATAAGTTTACTTATGTTAATCACTTCCAGGAAGTGAGAATTATTTAAATCTTGGCACAGTTTTGCATCTGTGAGTACAGTGTTAGGAGATATCACAACAACAACCCATTATTTATAGATAAGGTGTCATTTAAAGTGTGTGTGTGTGTGTCTGTGTATGTGTATGCGTGTGTGTATGCGCATGCATATGCGTATGCGCATGTGTGCGTGTGCATGCATGCATGTGCAGGGGGGAAGGGGAGAATGAGTGTGAGGGAACATGGGGAAAATGAAAGGCATTATTCAATCCTTTCTCAAAAGCTCTCCCACTTGAGGAGAAAGCTTCTGATTGTTCATATCTTGCGTATTTTATGTTTTTACAAAGCTGAATATAATTTTCAGCAAAATCAAGTTGTTATACTGTGCATATATAGAAGAACTGCATAGAGGTCTGCTGAAGAGATGTTTGACAATTTATACCTAGCAACAGTATAAGTGAGTAATAACTAAATAAACCTCAACTATAAATAAGAAAATAAATCTGGCACTACCAAAAAAAACCCTGGGATTAATTCTGTGTGGAAAAATGGAGAGTAAGTTTCTTCATTAAAAAAATTACTAAATAATATTTGAAAACTTGTGAAACATCTGTTAAGATCTTTGACATGTACCTCTAAAAATCCAAGCTGATGGCATGGATTTTGGACTAGTGCCTGGTAACACCTGCCAACATAAAAGCCAACTGCATTTCCAAGCACAAGAAGATTGACTCACAGTTTGCTTTTTGTGATTTTTCCCTTTTAATACAACTCGATAATATTTTGGAAAACATCTTGGATTTGCATGGTACCTCGTTGTTCTCCTAATGATTGCCCTTTCCACAAGCCATAGTTGTAGAAAGTTATTTGATGGATAAGGGCTTTCAAATACTTTTATTTTGTTCAAAATCACATGAAATATCATGTAATTTAGGAAAAAATGTAATAGGATTATTAATTTAAATCTTTTGCTCTTTAACTCAAAATTCAAACTTCCACAGTTCAAGGCAAGACTTCAAAATTCAGTAAAGAAAAATGATTCAGGAAAGAAAAAGGAAATGCCAAAAAGGAGTGTTTCAGAGGCATATTTTTAATCATAAAAAAAAAAGAAAAATAGTTCTATAGTTTGCTATTTAGATTGCAGGCAAGTAAGCAGGTGTCATTTTACCACTGATCGTTAACTTGACCTCTTAGTGCTCATAAAGGATGATACAGTCTTAAACTGCACAGTCCTGTCATACCATCACCACCTTCTTCCTTATATATAAATTTACTCACTTCATTTCCCCTGTGCTCTTACAAACAAAGCTTCACTTCACTGAGATAGCAGGATAGAGGTACTCAGGGGCTAGATTAAGATTACAAGGACATTAACAAATTCAAAATCCCTCCTTAACCTTTCTAATTTATTTTAATACACTTATCTTTCTTATTTAGCTCCCTTTGGAGAAGATTCTTTTCCATGTTGTATGGCTCTCAGTGCTTTTCCATGGGATTCAGAAATCCTTATGCATATGGGTAGCATTATCAGGACTGCTAATTAAAAAGGACAGTATTATTGCATTCTGAATTGGATATGAAATTATACTGAGAATTCTTAGACTCCCTTCCATGCCTGTATTCTTTTCTGACATTTACAATTATCTTCAAAAAGGGTGCATTTTACTCTGGCTCTCAAGTCTAACTTGCTTGTTTTCCTTCTTTTACATAGTGATTTTGTACTGTGTGCTGATTGATCCACTTTCAGAAACACACTGGGTTAATTGTCATTCATGCTTGCAATAGCCAGCACACATTCCACTTGAGTGGGTAGAGGGGATTCTGCAGCACTGTTTAACCAAATGAGCAGGCCACAGAAAATCAAGGTGCTACATATCACTTCCCAGGTAATTAACTGTGTCTTGGATGCTCCCCATCAACCTTCTTTCACATTTTGCTGATGTTTTCATTACATGCAGAATGTTGTGTCTTTAAAACATAATACATAAAATTGTGTTTTACAGGCTTGTTTACAGACAGAAACACATATATAAAGCTGTTCATTGGGTTTCTGCCTACACAGCTGATTTTTTATTTTTCCTGGCATATAACATATGTAAACAATAAAAAATCTCACATTCAGAGAAATCTGAGTTAAAAGCGAATGACAAAGTTATGAAATATACTTATTTATGACCCTGTTGGCCTTCAATCTGTCCAAAATGTTACTGATAAACACAAGCATATACAGCTTATTGTAGTTTAATCAACACACATACAAAATCATGTATAACACTAATATTTGAATATAGTAGTGTTGGTCTCCTGAGGTTAAACACAAAATTCCTCAAGCAGTAGAGTTCTTCAAAATTTCCTTCTCTACCATTGAAAGGATTTCGTTGATTAAAAGCTGATATCTTAATACTTTTTTTTTCCCTTCCCATACATCAAAAGTCCTGTCTGATCTGCCATATTTTCCAAACAAGTTGTGTTGAACTATTACATATCTCTGTATCATACTTATATCTTTAAATTCCTTGAACGTCCAATGGCTATACACATGAATTTTGAGTTTTAACTAATTTCTTTCAAGGTACATATAATAAACTACAGCCTTAGGTCATTAGAATCTTTATGTCATAGCAAGATACAGAAGGAGTGTTTTAAAAATAATGGGAAAAAAGGGAAATAATAAAAGAAACTAAGATACAATTTCAGCTTGATTTTCTCAAATAAACCTTGCTTGTCTTAACAAAAAAGGAATTAAGTTTCCTGGGAAGTAAAATTCATCTGTAAATAATTATTGAGGAGCAGAAGCTAAAAGTTTCAAGATTGAAGCCTAGAAATTGGACATATATCAAACTTCCTAAGAGGTGGCAGCTCAGAAAAATACTTTAAAAATTATTATTGATGAATGCAAATACAATACTTCCGCTTATAAGATAGAAGTGTAGAGATTCACGTACACTAAACCTAGTAGACATAAATATACATATATTTATAAAATATATGTATTTACAAATGTATAAAATTTACAAACAAGACTTGGAAAACAAAGTTAAAAATAGAGTTTGGGTCTTCCACCATCTACACTGAGTATGAATTTCTACCCTTAGAAAAGAAACCTTGAAATAAAACAATAAACAATAGTTCAGGAAATCTGCAAAATTTGTATTTCTGTACATAGGAAATTTAAAGAAAACGTATTAGTACACATACTTATACATAGCTGATACAGTAGGTTTGAGGAGGGGGAAAAAAAACACCTAAGGAAGAGCATTGTCAAGCATTTCATAATGCTTGTTAATTCCTTATTACAGTGGTAACTGTTGGAGGAAAATCTCAGAAATACATGAGGTTCTTGGTCACAGTTTAAAACTAAAGACTACAGTCCAATTCCCACAGCATTTAATGCACAGAATTTCACAGAATCTCTGTCACCTCTTGTTGAAATTAATGGCTTTTCAGCAGACGCAGAATTTTAGAGTAGCATTGCAGTGAAGAAGGGTAATATATTGTGAACAAGCTTTTAAAAGTCAGCTGTTTTTCAACTTAACTGTTTTCTATTTCTTAAGAAATGAGTTTAAACTCTGTTATAATTGTGATTTTGACCTCCATGTGGAGAAAAGTACAACATCAAGTGGAATACCACAGAGATCAGTACTGGGGCTTATTTTTATAATTTAATAGTTTCATTAAGAGCATACTGGAAGATATGAATTGACTCTATCTTTTTTTTCTTTTCACAGCCAGATTTGAAAGAAAACAAACAGGAAGATGGCAGACCTAACCTGCACACATATTTGGGTATTTTGGAATAGCAGCTTGCCTTCTATGTAATTGCTTTAATATTAAATAAAGAGCAGCTGTATACCAGGAGACAGCTAACAAACACAGCCCAGATAAATATTCCTTGACAGCAACATATGAAAACAAAGTGAAGAAACAGCTATTGTGTGTGAAACTAAATAAGAATTTGCTGCATTGTTATGTCTGACTAAGCAGTCAGTTAATGAGTGACTGGGAAGATCACAAACCAGAGAAGCATTACTTTCTCTGCGTGTGTAAAATCAGATATGGTTGCACGTAAAATAAATTTTAATCACAAAGTAAAAGAACACCAAAAACAGAGGAGATAATTGATTTCCCTTTATACTAGAGTATAGCCAAATGTAAGGGGATATGATGATTTCTCATCAATACATTCAGCAATATATAATTGTTTCAAGCCACTTATACAAAATCAAGGCAAGAAAGCTCAATTAATCTCCCTCCTTCATTCCCAAGACTTATAACAATGTAATTCTTAAAGGAATTCCAAGGATATTCTAAGAGATCCAAGGAATGGATCTCTACAATCTCCTTCAGCAATTTTAACACTTTGTTCTTCAATAATAGAATGCTTTCTGTGTGTCTTATCCAAAGATTCCTTGCTAAATTTTAGACTCAGTACCTCTTATCCTATTCATTATGGTCACAACAGAAATTCTTCCAATTTTTTGTATCAAAACAGTGCAATATTTCTACTTATTTAAAAAAACACGGAGGCAATAGGAGGGAAGAAGGAAGGAAAAGAGATGGAAGGACAACCGACTCTTCTTTAGGATGAATAATTGCAATTTATTCAAATCTCTCCTTATAAGCCATTTTATTAGACATTTAATTATATTTTTGGTTCTGTCTAATATATTTCAGTGTTACATACGTTTCTTGAGATGCTTATGGCTATAAATAACAGCCCACACCTATGTACTCATTATTAGAATAAATAATTCCACAAAACACTTTCAGGCTGTGAAGCTCGATTTCTTAGAAGCTAAATCATCAGAATGGCTCTTTATCATGTTTTTGCCCACATAAATTAGCATTTTCCAAAACAATTCCCAAGGACAGAAAAGGAATAATTCCCAGGAGGCATTTGAGATCCAATCATCCTTTTCTGAAAGGTAGGAAGTGGTATAATGGTGTGATATGAACCATTCTCTGCCAGTTGTTCTTCATGATAGAGTCCCTGGCATATTTCATTTACTAGAACAAACTTATTCTGACCAGTGTTGAGTCAAGTGAAAGGATTACTGCATTTCTTTCATAGATGAGGTGAACTGCCCTTTGTATATAAAGCAAATATTGGCATGACATTATTAGGTCATATAGAATAGAACTGTAGAATCATAGAATACATGCAAGGAGCAGGGACATCTCCAGCTAGATCAGGTTGCTCAGAGACCCATCCAGCCTGGCCTTGAATGTTTCCAGGGATGGGGCATCAACCACCTCTCTGGGCAACCTGTTCCTGTTGTTCACCACTCTCATTATAAAAAATTTCTTCCTTATGTCTAGTCTAAATCTACTTCCTCCTATTTTAAAACCATTACCCTTTGTCCTATCACAACAGGCCCTGATAAAAAGTTTGTCCCCATCTTTCCTGTAGGGCCCCTTGAGGTACTGGAAGACTGCTATAAGGTCTCCCTGGAGCCTCCTCTTCTTCAGGCTGAACAGCCTCAACTCTCTCAGCCTGTCCTCATAAAAGAGGTGCTCCAGCCCTCTCATCATCTTCGTGGCCCTTCTCTGGACTTGCTTCAACAGCTGCATGTCCTTCTTGTGTTGGGAGCTCTAGAGCTGGACGCAGTACTCCAGGTGGGATCTCACAAGAGCAGAGGGTCAGAATCACCTTCCTCGACCTGCTGGCCATGCTTCTTTTGATGCAGCCCAGGATGTGGTTGGCCTTCTGGGCTGCAAACATGCATTGCTAGCTCATGTTGAGCTTCTCATCCACCAGTACTCACAAGTCCTTCTCCTCAGGGCTGCTCTCAATCCATTCTCTGCCCAGCCTGTCCTTGTGCTTGGGATTGCCCCAGCCCATATGCAGGACCTTGCACTTGGCCTGGTTGAACTTCATGAGGTTCTCATTGACCCACTTCTCCAGCCTGTCCAAGTCCCTCTGGATAGCATCCAGTTTAGAGACAAGGATGACATACGGGGCAGTGTCAAATGCCTTGCACAAGTCGAGGCAGATGATGTCAGTTGGTCATCCCTTATTCACCAATGCTGTAACCCCATCATAGAAGGCCACAAAATTCATCAGGCACGATTTGCCCTTAGTGAAGTCGTGTTGGCTATCACCAATCACCTCCTTATTTTCCATGTGCCTTACCATAGTTTCCAGGAAGATCTGCTCCATGATCTTGCCAGGTGCAGAGGTGAGACTGACTGGTTTGTAGTTCCTTGGAACTTCCCTGTTTCCCTTTCTAATAATGAGGGTTATGCCATCTCTTTTCCAGTCAGTGGGAACATTACCCGACTGCTACAACTTCTCAAATATGATGGACAGTGGCTTGGCAACTTCATCTGCCAGTTTCCTCAGGACCCACGGATGCGTCTCATCAGGTCCCTTGGACTTGTGCACCTTCAGGTTCCTTAGATGGTTACAAACCTGCTCTTCTCCTACAGTGGGTGGTTCTTCATTCTCCCAGTCCCTAACTTTGCCATCTGTGACTTGGGTGATGTGGCTAGAGTCTTTGCCAATGAAGACTGAGGCAAAAAAAAATATACATCTTGCAATCTTTTGTAGCTCTTCCATCTTTTTCTTTAAAGTATTCTTACTTATGGAACTGACAAATTAGAGAAGAGACCTTAAAAATAATGAATTGCAAATTTATTTTTAATTTTAGCCCAGGCTTCCACACATCTGATGGTACCAACCATCTTGCTGTTGCCTTGAATTTAATAAACATGCCATCTATTCCACCATTTAGTTCCTTAACAAAATTAGTCAATAGTATTGGATCCAAGACAGATTTCCTGCAGATTTTTACGTGATAGAACCATTATTTTCATAATTCAGAATAATGTATTTCAAGTCATTTAGAAACTAAAAATATGTAAAGGTCTACAATGGTTTGACTAGTAACCATTTTGGGAAAGAAAAAAAAAAAAGAGTACACTTCTATTCCTTTGATGAAATTATAGGCAATTAGAATGAGTTAAATGACTTCCTAGGGCCCTGTTCACACCTATTCTCTATGAATTCATGCTTCAGATAACCTAGAGGTATTTAGACAAAACAGAATTTCTAGTGCTGTAATGCTGAACACTGTATCCAAGGCTGATAAAACAAAAATCTGTAGTGTTTTTATGGATACATTATGTCCAATACTCTTTTGGGACTTTTGAACTAGAGAGGTCAGACCTTCCTAGACAGCAACAAACAGGACACAAAGGCTTTCCCCCACAGAAGGGCTGCTGAAGATAAAATATTACAGATGCTAGATCTTAAAGTCCTTTGACTTGTCCCCTAAATTTCTGATCTTCTGAAACATACAGGCACCCCTAATGTTTCTTTCTGTGCTCCAAAGACTATACCTTTATAGGGCTCATTTTCAAACAGCTGTTGTTAGGATGAAAGCTCTTCTTTAAATGAAATACATCTCTGTTCTAGAAACGTTGGATGAACTACACTCCCATTAACTACTGCAAACTTTGGAGATGATAGAAGAATCTTGTTACTGACTTTTTTTTCAAGGCATACTGCTTTGAGCTGCATAATTATCCAGGCTTTCATATCAATGGAAGAAATGGTTCAGACTAGTGTGATCTTTTGAACTTCAGAATCAGTGCTTTCTTGTGGGATTCAGAAAATGTAATCTGAAATATAGTGGTTTATATTTTACATTTAAAAGTAAAATTTTCTAGTTAGGCAAGTGAAAAACAATTACCGTCTATTTTTTCGTTCCATTTTTCTCTTAAATGCAGTTTACTGATCTCATTAATCTTGCCCATATTTTTACAATAATTCTATTTACTAGTTTATCTACCTTGTCAATTATCACAGCTTGAGTAATATAACACTTTAAAGTCTTCTTACACTAATATCTTAAACTTATGTCTCCTTGTAAACTACAGTAGAAACAGAGAATAATAAAGACAGAACATTAGACGTTTTACCTACTCATTAAGACATACATCCCGGAGGCAAGAGAATATGACTTAATATATAATAAGGTCAAACATTTAAAGGAAACAAAAGGGAATTCAAAATATATATCTTGAAACATTCTACAATTCCATATGTAGAATTCTGTTATGTTTTTGCATATTGCAGTTTGAAAACTAGGTTGAAGAAAAGCTTTGAATTTGATATGTAAAATAGACACGTTGAATATTATGTAAGATTCACGTAAAAAAAAATAAAATGTTTTATAATTAGGATGAATACGTAAGCAAAGTGATCATTGACATTAAGATTCCTCCATAAGTTGTGAGAGTGTTTCCTTTTGCAGGAGCACAACATATTTCTTGATGCCAATTTAATTTAATTGGATGCTCTTTGATGCTGCAGAGCAACTGAAGTGTTCTTAAAATGGTAAGATGTATCATAAGAGTACAACTAACATGTTTGGGAAGTTGATTCTAGAAAATATATTTTTGTTATAAGAGAAAGAAGAGAAAGGAGAGGAGAGGAGACGTGAGGAGAGGTTCGGAGAGGTTCGGAGAGGTTCGGAGAGGAGAGGTTCGGAGAGGAGAGGTTTGGAGAGGTTCGGTTCGGTTCGGTTCGGAGAAGAGATGAGAGAGAGGTTCGGAGAGGAGAGG
>JAAGAY010134392.1:0-14621 GCA_011801015.1 Ardeotis arabs
AGGTCCGCCCTAGGCCCGGCCGAGTCCACTAAACAAAGGGGAGCGACTTCTAGCAGTTTCCTACAGAAGCTTCTACCTTAGGCCCCCCCTCACTAAACAAAACCACAACAACCGCTGGACTAAACAAGTCATTTGGTCTCCCTTCAGCACTTCTCCAAACATCAGCATTTAGCGTCCCAGGTAAGCTGAACACCTTACGGTCCTCCCAGAGGTGGCCGTGGCTGTGGCTCTCATGCACGCTCAGCTGCATGTTGAGTGCCTAGGACCAAGCTAGGGCAATGCCTCCTGGAAGTAACTCCTGCATACCTGGCAAAGCAAACATGGCAGAGTATGTCACAGCTATGCGATATGCAGTTACAGGCACAACCAGCCTGATGGTTAGGGTTTTTCATACACAGAATTGCCATTTGCTACAACAGGAAAAGCCAAATGAGACCCATGTTCCTCCTTGACTTGCTTGAGACCATAGCATTCTGAGTTCCCAGCTTTGGTTTAGCTATAATTACTAAGATGTGATTCAGGTGAAGTTTAGATCCTTCACTACATTTTTTCCTTTCCCTCTCCCTCTGAGTCAGGAAAGTAAATATAGAAAGAACTCCACAAGAAAAATTGAGAATTATGTTTCTATAAAAGAGTTTCCAGAAAGTAACAGGTGACTAATATTACAGATGCAACACGGATATAATAGGTGAACTTCAGCAGTAAATCACAATCATGATACCTATGCCTTAGGGTATTAAGACGTGATGTAAACTTGAGACCTGTGATCCGTGTTCTATCACAGGGATCTGAAAGAAGTGTCTCATTAAAACCGGAAAAAATGAAATAACACTTGAGTCTTTAAAAAGCTGGTGCATTCTGCCACAAAAAAAAAAAAAAAAGATACTTTCTTAGCTGATTTCTGATGTAATCCTGAGTCTACAGCACAAGATCTTGATGGTGTACTGCTGTGCTGAAATCTGTACTGAAAAGTTTATGTGGTTTCCCCCTCCCCCATTATTTTTAAGCAGAGGTTCAAAGAAAGGAAAAAAATTACTAGGGGTGGCCACAATCAGATGAAATGACACACTTTTTTCTAGGACAACAGTCCAACTGGTTCCAACTGGATATAAGGAAAAAACAAATCACCATTAGGCATTTGAGCAGGTTGCCCAGGGCTGTTAAGCAATCTCCATCCTTGGAGGTTTTCAAGACACAACTGGATAAAGCCTTGAGCAATCTGGTCTGATTTCAGAGCTGACCCTGCTTTGAGTAGGAGGTGGGACTAGAGACGTCCTGAGGTGTCTTTTGACCCAAATGTTTTAGGTTCGTCTGAGTGGTAGGTGATAATCCTGCATTGTGGTGATTTTTTTTTAACATGTAGAAAGAGGTTTTCCTTTCTTAAGGGGAAAAATGAAACCTTTTGAACATTTACATGAAAATGGAAGGTGTAGGAGTGTCAGCTGCACCCATTTGAGCCTTCTGGCTAGGGTGGTGGCTCGAAAGGTGGGAGACCCAGCTTCACGTCTCTGCCGCATGACTCAGAGCAGAAGTTTGCACCCTGCATCACCCCAGGTGGGTTGCGAATGGCACACCATTTGGATCAGTGTCTGCATCAGCTTGCTAGCTAGCCATCGTTGATATGTTTGCAGTCACCATGACGTTTTTTGGCTCAGAGAGGTAGCATGGTTTGGGGATTAAGTCCTGAGCCTCCCCCGAATCCAGCAGTGGTCAAAGGTGGTATGGTGCCTGCTGTGGCTTGGCCCAGCCATAGAGGCTGCTGTAACTTGTTTGCGGCTCCTTTTTGTTTGCAGGCGGCTCTCTGGGACTCCACAATGGCCCAAGCGAGGTCATGTTGCCAATTTCCTCCTTCTCATTGGCACATACCTGGCACGGCCCACTTCTGGAAGGTGAGCCTGAGATAAAAGCAGATGTCAGCAACCAGATCAATCTGCTTTGTCACCTTAGAGCCAGCACACAGACTGCAAGGGGAGACTCGCTAAGAGGGGAGCAGTGTTTTCAGCATCTCTCTGAGAGCCCATTCAGTGCCTTCAGAGGCTGGTTGGGTTGCACAGAACAGAAAGCCCCCGACGACTAATCCTGCCCCCGAAACTGTCTCCTTCTGAGGCCTCAAACACAGCATTTCACCTCTCTGTTGCAATTTTTTCATCTGTAAAATTGGGATAATGACTTTTTACTAACTCGCAGGACTGCTGTGAACTTTAATTAAGGCAGGGTTTGTAAAATGCTTTAATGAGGGAAAGCACTAAGAATGGGTAGATTATTTGGTTAAGCTGGCTGATGTAGCGCTGCTGGACTCATCCGAATAACTCAGGATATGTATGTACGCACTACAGATTGTTATTCTGTATGCCTTCAAAGACAAGCATTGCAGGGCCTGGGTCTTGGGCAGGCAGAATTCAGTTTGGGAGCACCGCTTGCACCCCTTCCAAAGTAGACTAGTGTTCAGCACTCACATTCCCTGCTCACCTTGCTTTCCTTTATTTTGCAGAGAACAAACAACTTCAATTTACCAGCAGCCACTTCAATATGAGGTACAAAGACAGATGGTGGGATAGTCTGCAACACCAAGGACTGAATGCACCTTCTGATCCCCTGTTTCTGAGTATGGGGAAAGTCACAGGTGCACACGCATCACAGGTAGGAAACGGAATGATTTCAGTACTGTGATGGTAGGTATTGCAAGGTGACAGCAATGCATCCAAACACCTTTTCCTTAGCGTGTGAGCAGGAGTTAAATTTCGTGATGGAGCTGCTCTGTTTGGCTGTCACCACGCAGGCACAGACCCTCCTCTGCTGTGGGCTGTAGCTCCAGTAACATGGCCGAGGCAGCGTTGATCGCAGGGAAGAAAGCAGTGTCTCCACAGTGAGCTGCAGGGAGACAGAAGGGATGGCCCTGCCTGCTGTCTCCAGCTCTTCACGTGCACTCAGACTTCATGCCACTGTTTTCCCTGCTCTGGGAAGCCAGCCAGAGAGGCTTGGGGCATCGTGTAGTACTCAGCAGAGGGGTGACTATCGTATAAATCTGTTCAAATTTGGTGTCTCGCAGGTATAAGTTCATCCAGGCACTGTCTTTTGCTTTGCACTTTACAGCAGGCAGTGGGTGATAACTCTGTCATCCTCGCATCTTTCTTCCAGCTCCTTTTCTGCTTTTTAGGGCAGGAAGGAATTTAACTGCTGTGAGCTGCACTGTGAGCTGCACAATTGAGTAGGTGGATGGAGAAAGGCACCCTCTTGAGAGGCAGGACTGGAACTGGTACTTCAAACCTGACAGCCAAAGGTAATTCAGGCCCAAGCTCTGCCTCTCGTCCCTCAGGCTGCGGGAGGCAGACAGTCACAGGGACATTGTGTGGACGATGTGCCTCTCTGTGGGGACTCTTCACCATCTTTCTTTTGTGGTGGACAGAGGTGTAGGTGCCACTGCAGCCTTGCCCGGGGACCGTGGCCATGCCCTGCTCCCTCCCTGCTCACTCGCTGCCTGCTTGCAGGCCCCAGGAGCACGACAAAGGACCAGTCCCTCCAGTTAATTTGTCTGGAGCGGTGGTGAGGCTTGGGACTCCATATTCTTCTCTCAGGAAGATTTAATCAGTCTGGCTCTTAATACCACCCTGTTGCTCTTTGATCAAAGATTATTTAAGCTACTATTGAAATATTGTGCTCAGACTTCTATTATGGCTGGTATTCACAGAAACAATACTCCTCTCTAGCTGAGCAAATAATGTTGAGCTGTTTGTTTTAGACAGAATTCCACATATTCACTTTATGTTACTTTCACACTGCTGGTCAGGAACAATGATACTTGTCTAAAGCTACAAATAATTACTGGGAATCATATTTTGGTGACATTTCCAGCAAGCTTCTACAGTGACAAACTGTTTGCAGCATTTCGAATTCCTCTGCATTTCTTTAGGAATCAGACGTCTGACTGGCTTTTGGATTTTGTATTCTGATGAGTGCCAGACTTCTTCACTGTATTTCCATTCTTTAAATTTCAACCACGTTTGCAAAATGTCAAACATCTAAATCAGTTTTTCTTTTGTCAGATATGAAAGATTATTGACTGGAAAGATCAGCAGCCACTAATCTAGCTAAATCCATGCTGTTTGTTTGCTGGTTCTACTATAGACACTATGACTCCCAGGTATTCTCAAGATTAAGCATTAGCACCATATCTTCTGTTAATTTTTAGGCAAGATTGTTCACAGCAGCAGATACAGAGTCAGAGCAATGACCACAGACCAACACTAACGATTTTAAATGTTTGATGTTGCTGCTCAGATTAGATACCTGACATGGTATATACATGGACATGCATTTTCAAATGCTTAGTCCAGCCTGAAAAATCAAACTGCTGAAGTGAGCCACAACTCAGGCATAACAAATTAGTAGATGTTACTGATAATCATGGACTTAGAGCAAAGCTTCTGTAAAGTTGGGTTTTTTTAAGTGGTCCCAAGAAACACCCTGCTCCCTTTTTTTGTTTGTTTGTTTTAATTAAGATTTCAGAAAGATGTTTCCAACATATAGGAAGAATAAGAGAAGTCCAACTGCTGCCCCACTTAACAGAGAGTATTTGCACTTGTTGGGATTTGTCATGCATTTGAAAACTATTGTGTGGCAAATCCAATAATCCAAATTATGTTTGCTAATCCAATTAGGCATTTTAATTAAACTGTGCAAAGTTCAGTGCTACTGTGGGTTTTTATATCTGGGTTTTGGTTCATTTTATTTTATAATTTTTAGGTGTCATCAGACCTCTAGCTCAGAAAAACAAAGGTATTGGCATATTGGTCTATCAGATGGGTGTCTTTCAAACATTCCCATCACTCTTCCCTGAACAGCCAAGCCAGATAAAATTGTAGATCCTATCATTAGCAAAGGCATCCAGTCCATTCCTCTGCCACTGGCATGCTCCCGGCTGTATATTTACTTCTGTTTCCCTGTGACCTTCACCCAACCTTCAAATCTGGCCAGAATACTTTTACAGGATCTGGGCCCAAACTGATGTGAAAGGTTTGTTGTGTAAACCAGCAGAGCCCAGAAACAGACTGAGGGAGAGGGTGCACATGAACTCCATTAATTCTACCTAAATAAGGCAAACTGAAGAATACCTAAGCTGTAGTTGCTTTGTACTTGATAAAAGAGCCTTACTACTCAAGCATACTCTTCACTCCACAACTTGCCTGCTATATCTATTCTTGTGCTTGTGGGAGAGAAGGAAGAGGAGCAGAACGATAACGCCTCTACGGCCACACATGGGAACCCCTTCCCTTCACAGGAGAGAGAGCAACCCACACAATAGCTTCTTCTTCCTAGGCAGACCTGGAGGGAGGTAGAGAACCAACCCTCCCAAGCACAGAGTTCTGATGATCTCATACATCCTGGCGTGCCACTCTCAGGGTCAGCATGAGCTTTGAGCTAGCAACCCACCAAGCTGCGAGAGCGCAACATTTCCATTTCCCTATGCACAAATAATGCTGTTTCTGAACCAACAAAAAGTGATTGGCAACCCTGTTGAGCAAGCAATATGACCATGACTCCTCCTCCTCTGCTTGTAGGTGGGATATCAGACCTTGCCCACCTCTGGATGGATGGAGACAACAGCAGTACAGCTCCCTACAGGCACAGAGGTTGGACAGGCACTCATCTCTCCTGATGCTTCTGGGGAGGGAGATCAGTGTAGCTTTAACTCTCTTCCACACTGCTACGACAACACCAGGTGGACATGAGAGAGAAAGCAGTCTGATATTTCTTTAATTTTATTCTTTGGAGCTTTACTCTCTTCTTTGCCATGTTCATATTGTCAGATTAATTCATTGTATTTTTAATTATTTAAAATATTATTTGATACTTTTATTTTGAATGGGTTTTGAATTATTTTGAATGTCTTTCATTTTGAATGATCTTATACTGCCAAACATCTCCAAATTTCTGTTCCAGGAAGACCAGAATGGGCCCTTCTCCTGCCGTGATGTGGCACGTTAGACAACTGCTGCTTGATGGGTGGAGAGCCAGGTTTCATGCTGGCAGTGGGGTTCTCATCAACTGCTGATTGAGATTTGTAAAATTATAAATTAGCTGATAGCTGATATCTATAATTGCACTATTAACTATGCCTGCCAAAAGAGGCAGTTGGAACATTCAAGTCAGAAAGTCAAATGCAGGCCATCGTCCTTGTGAGTATGATCATTAGCTCTGCCCTGCACCAGCATTTAGGACGCACCTTACCTGGGATGGGGCACCCACAGATGCCAGCAGCCTAGCTGCCCATCTATCATGGTGTCCTCCTGCTGCAGACACCTCAGCATTGGTGCCTCACAGGTTGCAGCGCCTGCTCAATCAGTGGTTTTACTCTGCAGTAAGGTTATCAATGATCCGCTGTGGCTACCTCCCTGCTCACTCTTTTCCCCTCATCAGCCACAGCAGCAGCCGGGGAGCTCTTCTCACCCCTGCTGACACGCTCTGTATCTCAGGGTGGGAAGTATTATCCCTGGACGGCTCCCAGCTCTTGCAGTTGCCTGGGCAGAGCTCCAGTTTGGGATCCAGTTTCGGATTGCTGCCAGGCTTATCTTATCTGTGGAGGTTTTTTTGCCTGAAGCCAGGCCTGAAGGGTTTTTGGTCCTCACGAGTGATTTTTTGGTCTGACTTTTTACCAGAGGAGGCTATATTGCTCTGGATTCCCTTTCTTGTTTTCATGTAAACAACTCTGTCGTCTTTGTAGCTGTGCCTCCAGGCAGGTATAGGTACACTTTAGGAACTGAGTAAACCTCTTGGTTGAGGTTGGCAAGTAGGGAGTTACTTCACTGTGCAAGACGAAGATGGCCCTTGCTATGTAGGTAGACAAGGGGTAGTTTTCCAGAGGTACATCTCAGTTCTACTTTATACCTGGCAATGCTCCTATCTGAGTTATCTGAAGCCTCTAAAGTAAGATCTTTCAATGTGCTCAAAAAATTCAGAGTTTTCATCCTTACGAAAAACTCAAATTTTCATGATTGGGCCAGAGAAAGGATAAAAAGCATGCATTGTTCCAGCATTCAAGGGAGGAGCAATGTGTGACAGGCCACGGCACGATGTTCAGAGAGAGCAGACAGTGACAGAGTGATCTGGGCACTAGGTAAGGCTATGCACAGTCTCATTTCTTCTGTTGCCCTTGGAAAATAAAATGAGAACACCTTTTCTCCCCATGCCTCAGTGGGTCTTTCACAGCACTGACTGGCTGAGGGGGCCGGACACATTCATCCAAAACACAGTTTTCTGAGAAGCTGGTCTTTCAAAGAACTTGGCCATCAACAAGTAAATACTCATCTCTGTCGTATTCATATTTTTAGCCTGAGAGGTGAGTCTTCCTCTCACAGTGAAGGAACTCTTGGTAAATTCCTGCTTGGGAGCCCAGCCACTCCTAGTATTAGCTTGCACCATTATGCAAATACAGCTCTGGCGTTCCCTGGTGTTCCCACACTCTGGGGAGGGACCCGATCCCAGCTTCCCACTGCATCCAACAGCTGCCTACAGCCCTTGCTCTGCCGCCACTGAAGACTGGATCACTGTGATCAGCATTTGCCTCTACGTCAGTTCTGACTTGGGTTTTGGTGGCTTCTGTCACTCAATGTACTTGTTGCAGCTCTGTGTTTGAGAGTTTCTTCTCCGGTTTTCAAATGCAAGAAAATATTTACTGCTGAGAATACACAACATCAGCTGATAACATTTAAGAGAGATGGTGAAAGCAAGATTTTAATCATAATGCGTTATCTCAATGTCTATATGTAAACCTAATTCAGTAATTTTCTGTTTACCTTTTCTGTATAACTGTACAAACCTGCTTAGCAGTTTCAAAAGACATCGAAAAAACACAAAACTCCTCTGTTTTTTTCATTTTTAAATTTAGTCTCCCAACAAAGTCTGAGAAGACATTAGAGCTCCTGACAAAAAGTAAGCAGTCCATTTCTCCACATTCAAGAGACATACCAGTAGGGCACTGAAACCCTTTTTCACTCAGATTAAATAAAGTATGTTGACTACAGTTCTCCATGAAACCAGATCCCAGCCTGAAGACACTGCAGCTCGAACGTTATGGGGTTCCAGGGTGGTAGCCCCTAATGTGTGGCTTGATGCTCCTGGGCTAAGTTTTGTACAACTAGTGCCCTGGCTGAGATGGTAACACAATGCTATACCCCTGTGAAGGACCAGGTCTAGCAGAATTGAGATCTCCCTTTTCTTCCCGTCTCTCTTTGAAAGCCCCACTCACCTCCGTGAAGCATAGGAGGGGAGCAGCAGGTAACCCTCACTGCCCGCCACGGGCTGTGTTTCAGTGAAGCAGCTGGAAACCTTTCCTACCTATGATCGATCCTCTGCATTGCTCCATGCAGGGCAACCTTGATGGACAAATGTTTACAGCCCAGTCTCTTTTCCCATTACATTTTGTTCATCCATGATGGTGAGAATACTTAAATACCCAAACAGATAATACTTTAGTTGCCTGCCTGTTAGCACAATTTTTTACGCCTGCCTCCAAAACTGTAAACATGGGAATCAAACATCTGTTGTGCTTTCAGCAGGAGAAGGAATTACAGTGAGGTACAACTAACAACATTTTATTTATTTCTGGCTTATATTTCTTTTTTTAATTGCTAAGAGTTTTCATGCAATGATCTTACACACAATATAAAAGAACTTACATTTGAACAGGCTTACAATTATTTTCACTATGTATTAATAATTTGGATGACACATGCCTTACTCTTTCATGAGCTGCCAGGGTAAAAAAATCTCGTCTAGCCCAGCAAACTTCTCCTTGCATGGCTTCACACCAGTGAACACGAAAGGAATGCTTCCCAGATCTCCAAGCTTCACCTAAAGCCACCCAGTCACTTTGCCATGTCTGCAAGTGGTCCCATCTATCAGGGTTTAAGACAGATGTTTTCTGTGCTGCATCTGTTAGAAGCATTCATATGTTCAAACTTGTAAAGGAGTCAGGCCACTGCGTTTGAAATGTATCTGCACCCAGTCAACTGAGTTCAGGTGTGGCTGAAAGCATGCTAAGTATTTTGAGAAAATACCTATGGGGATTATTGCTCTTAGAGAAAAGGAAGGTGTGTAAGTGGATTTGTTCATTTCAGGCAGAATTATCTTTGTCACTTTTGATTTTAGAGTGACTTAATTTTTAGGCAAATTTCTTGTGTGCTGTTACTTGGACTACATTTAAGAGAAATTTAGGCAAACAAAGGAATAGTTGTTTCTGTCTCTTCAGCAGTGGGTTACAATAATACCAAAGCTATCATGCTTTCTTATGAAAAAAATCATTAAAACATTTCTTTATAATGAAGTATTGGGATACATATAAGGGATACGTATGACATTAACCACCTTTTCTTTTTTTCTGCTTCCCCTGATCAAGATGTGGTGCTCAGCACTCTGCTGCATGTCATTACGCAGCCATGCCTTCTGAGCAGAAGCAGTCCTTCATCACATACCTTTCGATGTTTGTTTTTCAGAGAAAAGTCATTATCACGGACTTTTGAAAGATGAGAAAAATAAATTCATTTCTCTCCATGCTTGGGACTCACTGCCTTTCCTCCTGATGAAATTCACAGGATACAAATTTCCTTCCAGTGATATAAGGAGGATCTTTCAAACCTTTCTGCATACTCCAGCCAGTCTATATCACTTGACTTTTGGTTTTGGGAAAGGGTTTCTGCAAACCTGCCAGAAGTTTTGCCCAGTGACTCCAACTAGTAAATCGCTGTAAGTACAGGAAGATCTCAAGAGAAAGAGGAGATGAACACTTTTCTACCTTCAGCAGCATCATGGCTCTTCCTGTGGTCTAAACATCTCTTCACCTTACACCGTCATCGTCTGACAGAGGATCCACAGAAAATAAAAATACTGTTAAATAAAAATGCATTTATGTGACAAGAGAAAGAAAATAGCTTCAGAAGAACATTAGAATGCTCTGCTGCCGTCATTGCAAGATGGCATAGGACAGTGTGCATAGTAGAGTTCAGGGAAACAAGAAACGGAAAGTGTTGGGCAAGAAGGAACCTCTGTGGGCAGTGTATGTACATATTAATACTTGGTGGAGGAGGGAAAGGAGAGGAGAAGGATTCAGAAAATATTTCCTTCAGCTGGTGCTGTACTTCTTATGAAACAAAAACCCCACAAACCCAGTAGGAAAGTAGCATGTCAGAAACCTTAAGTGATCAAGTAGCTGTTAAGTCATTTAACATCTTTAAAATATTTTTCCCCTCCAGCTCATGTATTACCAAGAGATACTGCTCTCCAACCCTACCATGGATTTTTGTACTGTTAAAAAAACATGCATTTGTGTCTGATAAATCAATCTTGGCAGCTAAAGTCCAGATACACACAAGGGAGGACTGTACGCTTCCCCATCGATATGCCATGTAACAGAAACGAAAAGCCATACTGTGGGGTGAATAAGTGATTCAGTCCTCCTTTGGTTTTCCTCTTTTGCACATCAATGCATGTTCCACTTGTGTGGCAGATTCTTGTTCAGTGGGAAGTAGATGGCGTTATTTCATTTTATACTCAGGTTATCAGACAGACACAGACTACATTTTAATTAATATATATTTTATATTCTAAAATGAGCTGTTTGCTGTCTAGGAATATGCAGTTTATAAAAAACAACAGTTACAGAACATTTCTACCTTACGAAGCAACTTCGTAATAATTCAACTGTTTGGTTCCACATCCCTCAGGTTTCAGCAAAACTTATGCTAGATAATGTAAATTTACAAATCAGAAATAAAGATTGTATTCTTTTTAAAAATTATTTTTATTTAAACAATTGGCATTGATGGTTCAGTCTTTCAGTCCTGATTTTTCATTCCTGTTTCCTTATTAGTGGAAGACACAGGACACGTCAGTGGCTACATCTTTTTCGTTTTTGTTGCTTTTCCTTTTTTGTTCTCGTAGAAACACTTACTTTTCTTGACTCAGCTCTTCATGTGTTGACTAGCTTGTCTCCAACAAGTTCCTCCTCTTGCAAGTACTTGTACTGTCCTTCTTCTGTCCCCTGTTCTCTGACTCTGTAGTGGATGCCCCACCCCTGGAAACATTCAAGGCCAGGTTGGATGGGGCTCTGAGCAACCTGATCTAGTGGGGGATGTCCCTGCTCCTTGCAGGGGGGTTGGACTAGATGACCTTTGAAAGTCCCTTCCAACCCTAACCATTCTACGATTCTATGAAGAGTCCCAGTCTCCACACGAAGAGAGGATCTCCTTTCTGCTGCTGGCTTCACGTCCTGACAGTGGACTAAAAACTTCCAAGCATCTGACTTAATCTTCTTATAATTATTCAAATCTAATATGATGTTTATTCATTATAACTTTCAACTTCATTTTATTTCTAGGATGATTTTCAATACACGTTGAAGGTTTCCAGTGGTTTTCACAACCAGTTCATTGCCCAATCATACCTATACAAGGTACCGTTCAGCATTGCTGAGTGAGTCAAAGGGATTTTTGTTGCAAAATTCAGATCTTACTAATTCCTGCACAGCACAAGAAGCCATGTATATCTCTTTTCAGTGGAGATGCAATTAAAAGACAAATAATTACTGTTAGAAAATATTGAAAGGAAACATTAGTGTTTCAGCATGTGATGTTTGTTTATAGGTAATATTCTGAGTGGCATACTCTAGGCTCCCCTAAGAATAAAATCAAAACAGTTCATCAGTGGAAAGATGCCTCATTTTTTCAGCTGAGCATCTGATACCTTTGCAATTTAACACAGCATTGAAAACTTTTTCTTTAGTGCTTTACACCTCATAATAGGTTTGAATATAAATAATTCATATGAATTGAGGTCAGTGCAAACCTGATAAAATCCTCACTAAAGGAAAGAACATCTGATTAAGTCATATTGGACCTGCTTATTAGATGGACAGGAGGCACTGCAAAGTGTCCACTCAGCAAGAAACATTTTCTTTCTGTATATTTTCTAATGGAAAGGTTTTTGCTTTTACATCTCTATGAGCAAACCACTCTAGATATACTAGAACAGCTCTTTGAGGGGACACACTTATTCTGGAATGAGTTACTTTTTTATTTATTCTGACAGAAAAAAGACAATTTTTTTTCCCAGCATATAAGGATTAACACGAACAGCTGCTGAAATTCATGCCTACTGTAACACTGGGATTATTCCAAATGTAGAAGTATTAAATATATTTTCTAAAGCAGTTCTTTTGTAACACTTGGAAGAGAGAGTTGATGCATTACAAAGTAGAGCCCTGACTACCTACAACCACGTGGTACCTTTTGCAGAAATACATCCACTAGCCCCAGCAACATGGCCATACGATTTGCATAATAACTTTCTGCCTATCCAAATTCATATTTCCATTACAATTGTATAAGAGAGACTTTTAATATTTTTCTCTGCTGTTAAACAGCTGCTGCATTTCAGTGTTGGTGAAACAGTTCTATATATAATTTTCCTTTTTTTTTTTTTAATGAAACTGCTCTGGGATCTCTCGAGCTGAAAGATGGCATTGAAATGCAAATTGTCCTTGGCCGTGTAACTGAGAATTACCTTTGCATTTTATTCTTCAGCTGTATCTGTATATAAAGCAATTCTGAAAGACAGTGAAATTAGTCCCGCTCACACAACTGACATGCTTTCTGGGAAAATAAACAGATATGACTGCCAGGCGCTACATGAATGTCATAATCCAATGAATGTTCATGCTGAAAAGTATCTCCTTTAATGAATGTTTTTGACAAAACAATTTAATTTCATTTATAACTTTAGAAAACAACAAATCCAACAAAATTAATATCCTAAAAGTCTGAGTGAATGTATGTCATAGCTCCTCAAGTTTATTTTTTCCCCATTTTTATTAACACACACATTTGAGTTCACACCAACAGCTGCTCTTCAGATCCTTTCCTATAAGTTTCCTTTAGTAACTACTGTAACAAAACATACCCTGGCAGAAGCTTGCAAAATATAAGCCTGTTTAAGTTACTCAGTAAAAATAACATTTCTCCAAAACCGCAGAAAAAGAAACTCTAGCTGCATGCAAGTTAAATTTAGATCACTCTTTTGCAGATAGTGAAAGCCTGGCAGGGCATGAAAAATCCATAAATGTGATCACAGTGGCAGAAAGTAAAAGAAGAAAGAGGTCTCTGATGTCCAGGCAGCACATGCGGACCCAGCGCAGGAGACGTCTCTTCACGGGACTGTCAGTGGTTTACTCCCCACCCCCATCAGGCAGCTGCCTCCATTACAAAGCTTTCAAAAACAACTGGACAAAATTTGAACAAAACCAAAACTCTGAATGAAAGGACAAGAAAAAAGTGCTTATCACACCTCTATTTAGTTATTGAGCCATGACCAGCAATAGTGTCTCCAATGGTTACAGATCCCCCATCTTGCTTCTAGTACACAAACGTCAGTAAGGATTTTGACGAATACTCTCCCATTTACACACAGCTTGGCATTACGGCAAAACCATTGGTGAGGCTGGTTACTTGCACGGATTGCTACCAGAACTGTGATACAGATTAGTAGAAACGGTTCACCTAGGTCACCACCTTTCCTGTAGCAGCAACCAACTCATGACTCCCTGGGGGAGACTGGAGTACTCCACGGGAGGTAGAAGTTGCAGTGGAGGGCTGTTTTGTTAAAAGATTTAAAAGTAATGCCCTTAACCCAACAGAGATGAGTACCACAGCAGTTTCTGCTTGTGCTTCTCAATGGAAAGCAAGCAAGTAGCAGGCGCTTTGAGGAGGGACTGCAGGACAGTGGTACCAGTAAACCGAATAACTTTAGGGCTTGCCCACCTGAAAATGAAGGGAGTATGCGTGGAACATAAAAGTGCAAACTCAAATGTAAATACTAGTTTAAATACCTCTCATGTTGCAATAAATGTATCATGGCATCCTCAGTACCCACAGTTGCTCAAGGCTCTTGTTTCAGGGCTAAAGATAGCTCTGCTGGTAACATGAGACAAAATAATGGTGGAATTGTTTTACTCCAAGAGAGGCTGGCTACTAAGGAACCAGCTTTATTTCCTCCCACCACCAGCTCCTTCCAGAAGATCCTTTACTGTGAGCTTTATCTCATATTGCTTAACATGAGATTTAATGGGACTTCAGCATCTCTATGGCTGTTCTGTAAACTCAAGACTGCCTCTGAGGTATGACCACTGGCCTGTATAATGTGTGCTGCCAACGCAAGTCAAGCAACCCTAGGTTTACATATTTCAAAATATCAGACTTCTGTTTTCATGCCAAATGTCGAAAGAGACAAAGGGCTGAAGTCTCACAGCTGAGTAAAGCAGCTTTTCAGTACTGCAAAAGACTTGCTCAGTTTTCTGCCAGACCTCCCTTCCATCCCACCCTCCTTTGCACCAGAACTGCTGTAGCTCCCTCAAGAGACAACAGTATTTCTGCTGAATCTCCAACCCTTAAGATCATTTGTGCTGCTTACAGTATGCAAATGAGCTTTATGGGACTGTAGTATCTTCACAGTGTTCAAAGCAGTGAAAGAACCCCAAGGTATACTGCACCATCCAGGATCTGAAAGAAAATCCAAATTCTGCTCCTAAAGAAAAAAAAAAAAAAAAAAAAAAAAAAAAAAAAAAAAAAAAAAAA
>JAAGAY010134393.1:0-23756 GCA_011801015.1 Ardeotis arabs
TTTTTTTCCCTGTAAAAAAAAAAAAAAAAAAAAAAAGTATCCTGCTGATTTTAATAGAACGTGTCCCGATCTTCTCTGTGTTAATACATATACATATATACATTAGTATGCATACGTGTGCAGGGTATGAGATGGTACAGGCTGTAAACCTGATTTCTCTTTACAATGAGATTCTCATAGTTTCCACAGTTTAAAAAGCATGAAAAGTCAGGATTAATGCTTTGCTGACACTGTAAGAACGCTGGAATTCATATAGAGGTGGGTGAATTGGATCTACAACTTACTACATTGATAAGTTGGTTTTTTTAAATGTAAAATGCCTTTTCAAAACGATCTAAAACTTAAAAAAGAAATCTAATTGATATTGTAATTTGAAACAAAAAAGAACAAACCAAGTCTCCAGTGTCTATTCAGATTGTTTCTCTTATTTCAGCTCTGCAACATCAGAGTGGAATTTATCTCACCCAACTTTAGCTATCTAATTGGCTTGGTAGCCTCAGAGGCTGGCGCAGAGGCCTGTTGTACGTGTGTACGGTGGGGCCTGCTGAGTTTTAGGTACAGTTGGTCATGGCCAATGACCACATACCTGACAGAGACAGGGTGTAGTTCCTGACAGGACAAGCAGGACTGCAGAGCTCCCACACACTCTTGGCTCTGTTGCTGGTGTTGAGAGGGGAGTCTTCCTCTTTTTAAAACTTATGAACGGGCGTTGCTTGCTAGTGTTCGTGAAGCCAGGCTTGGCAAACGCTTCCTCTGGGTCAGCACACATGTCTCTGGAAGTCGTCCTGGGCAGCCATGGGGGTAATGAAAAAAAACAGGACTCAAGCATGAAACAAGAGGCAAAGCAACCTGAGGGCATAAGCAGATACAAAGTTTTCAGGAGCTTGTGGGTTTATGTTCCCTACTAGCAATACACTCTGGAAACACTAAAATGTAACTGTATGTTCTAGGATGATGATTTATTAAAGTGATATAAAGCAAAAAAGAAATCTGTATCTTTTTACATTTAGGTTTGCCGTTGTTAATTGAATTCTCTTTACCTCGAACTTTCTTCATCTTTCAGATTAAAACAATTACAGACTTGTTCTTGGCAATCTGGGCTCCTTCTGGTGTGTGTTAAGTGGATTAAGTACAGGATGTATGCTGAAATATTCAATAATAATTAACTCTATAATAATTCAACTCTATAATAACAGTGACAATCTCTAATATTTAATTCCAGCTGGCAGTGAAATCTGAATACTGAGTAGATTAAGAAGAAAATATGTAACAACTTGACTCCCTAAGGAAAAAGCATATCTCAAAGCTTAGCATAAATAATACTTTGGGAGCTGAGACTTTGACTAAAATATCATTTATACGTCTGCCTTATCTCATTGCAAACTGCAAGCCAAATAATTTCATTGTAAAAGGTACACTTTTTTAAAAAATTGGTAATTGGCACTCCAGAAGAAACATTACACTACTGTTGGGAAATAAAAGTCACGCTTTCAAAGGACAGCAAGCAGTGGGGTTTGCTTTTTGCATATGAATACTAAGGTACCATCTACAGTGCAAACCAGTATGGTAGCAAGGCTTTTTGCCTACAGATCTTTTAGATCATATAAACTGAAGTAAAATTTGCATTTGTGGAGGGGAACCTGAAGTACTTGGAGGTAAGAGGCCAGATTCCAAGAGCTGCTGCTGCCCTGGAAGACTGGGAAGATTTAGCCCTTTGTGCCAAACTTTCTCACACTTTGAGGTAACCACAAAAACAACAACTGCTATGTCCCTCATGTTCCTGTGCTGCTCGAACTGCTGTACAAGTATATCATTGGGTCCAGTAAGCTCAGGAAGCAATCCTTGCAGCAAGATAGGAAGGATAAAGTGTACTATCAACTCTGAAGAGTGGTTAGCCCCATGTTGACTTGTCTGATTCAGTGTTTGACTACTATGATGATGGCTGATTTAGAAAAACCCTACACAGAGATGGAAAGCTGCAGTACAGCTCTTAACCAAATTTTTTTTCCGAGCAGCAAAATTCTTGTGCTTCCCTCAGTTCCCCTTCAAGCAACAGAAAAGCCTGAAGAAGACAGCACTGGACCAAGGCTGCCAGAAGAAGGAAATTCCATGTCTAATTGATCCTGATGGTCCTTCAGCAACTTCATGCAGATGTATCTGACAGCACAGCATTGACAGTGATTCAGCAAAAAGACACAAATGTACTGCTTCACATTTTATCTGACTTGATTACAGTTTGTAAGGAAATATTTCTAACTCTAATTAGCAAATTCAGAAAAATACCTCTCCTTTTTTTTTCAAACACATTTGTCTACTGATTCCTATTATGTTTATTTGTATATGTCTTTGCTTGTGTGGTTCCCCTTGTGTGTCATCTACTGATTTCCAGCTGTGGCTCCTCTTCAGGTAGTTAATGCTCTAGCAGTTTTCAACTTGACTGTCTAGGAACTACTAGAGTACATGCACTGAATCGTCCCCTCTCATATTCTGGGTGATTATGTGCAGACCAGAAGAAATGTAAATGGCTTTAAGCAAGCAGTAAAGTAGGCAAGTTAAGAGAAGCTCATTTAGTCATACGACAAATCATATTTAATGTAGTGGTTTGTGTATCTGCAGGGATTTTTTTTTTTTTTTGTAGAAAGTAGGTCATATGCTATTTGATTTTTCTTCATTATTATTAATAGTGCTTTTTTCTTTTGCTTTTAATTTGTTTTTCTTGTCTGGGTCTCTATTTTCTGAATAATGGAGTAATGGTTCTATGCCAGTAGATAAAAAATGTAGCAAGACATCACCCGTTACATTACTTTTTGGCTTTTATCCCTAGAAAGCTTGAGGAATCCACATAATCCATGTAGGCAGGGAAGTGCCATTATCTGTATTTTACAGTCAGGAAATTCAGGCCAGAGAGCACAACTGCATGGACACAACAGCTCAAATGCACAGCAGCCCTTTCCTCACAGCTGGGGAAATCTATGGCTGCACCAAAGCGGAGGCCACCTGCGTGCCAGCATGGTGATGACACAAGCTCAGGGAAGCAGGAAGACAGGTTGAAGTCTAAGGTCCAGAGGACACCAGTATGACATTAGGGACACAACGAAATAATAACAACAACAAAAAAAAAAGGTAGGATTTTTGATCACCTAAAGAAAGTGACCTAACCATACATCCTTTGCAACCACTGGGAATTTTACTGCTGGCTTCACTGGGAGAAGGCTAATTCGAAAACACCATTTAGTTCAACTTTTTAGCAGTACATAGGAGATCTCTGGGATGTCCCAGTCTCCTCTTTGTCTCTTTGTTAGTTGAATATTTCATCTACAAAACACAGTCATGCCCACTCTCTCCACCTCGTTTTAGTGCAAACTAAAATCCATCAGGCACTGATGTCAGAGTTGTTTTAAAAATCTTTACTTAAGTACAACTGAAGCAACACATTGTACACGCATTCTTACTTGGTACATGATTGCATTGTCTGCCTCATAAATAGTCATCTCAACTGCCTGCCAACTTCATCTGCTGGTTACTGGGCCAAAAGGATGAAGACCTCAAGTCATGATCAAAAGATAGTGCTAAAATGAAAAGCAACAATCAAGGAAATGAAATAGTATTCAGACACTACTTCTGTTGGGGCCAATATAATGTTTTTCTTGGAATGGATGCTAAATGCTTCTGAATAGGTTCAGCCAACTGAGTTTGTTTATGCCTGGAAGCTAAACCTGGAAAGCCCTGCACTGCTCTTTTCCAAAGTACAGAGATCACAATATGGTAAAAGGGTTTGAATTTTTTTGAATGAATAGCTCAAGTCCATCTGTTCCACAGCCGATGGAGTTAAAAACCAGAAAAAACCAAACTACCTCACTATGCTACACTGACATTTTTCAAGTGCTCAGTCATATGACAAATGCCAGGTTTGCTTTTTTTTTTAAATTCACTTCTCAAAGGCAAACATTACTTTGATATTTACATTTAAATCATTTAATGAAGCTGAAATGAATTCTGATTCTAGCTTCTAAGTTTTAGCAGTGATGTAACTGAATCTAACACTATACCAAAATGTTACTCAGGCTTTACTTAGTGAGTATTAAGGTGCTTATTAGCTGAGTTGCAATCACTCAGGTCCTTATTTTATTTCAGAATTACAATGATCAAGGCTATTCCTATTGCCTCGTTCTGTTGGATTTTACAGAAAGCAAGTATAGCCTTCAAAACAGTGCTAGCATTAAGCTCCTGCGTGGTGGGACATCTTCTCCTGAACTTAATAATTTATTCTTGTGTGACATTTAATGTGCACAAGTTTAAAACATTTTATCAGTGGCATTTCATTTTTAGTCCTCTTTTTTTTTTTTTTTGTATAAGCTTCGGGGCAGAATTGAATATATAAGAATATAAAGAAAAGTCTACACAACAGAAAGCCTACTTCTCTTGCTGTTCCAGTACAGCTATACCACAGACCCACCCAATACAGTACACAAGCTTGTAGAGCAGTGCAGTATACAAAATAAGCTGTAGATCAGCAAATTTACATATTTATTTATGCTATTATATTCTACTATTTTTTTAAGACCTTTGCCAGTGTAGAAAGCTCATAAGCCACTTCCCTCCTCAGGAAGGGCCCATTCCAATAGATCAGTGGGATGAGTGATGGCTGGGGCAGTCCAACTGCTTGCACATCATCTGGGTGAGCTGGGGTACAGATTGCTGTCATACTTGGAGTCTGATGTTTGTTTGCTCAGCTCCCACTCAGGAATCCAAAAAAGGCCAGGTTGTCAATGGTCACCATCAGGTGTAGTTTGAAAAAAAAAAACCTTCTTTCAGCATCTAAGCAAAGGTAGTGCACATACATAAAAAAGAACAGTTGAAACTTTTACTCTGATTCTGGATGCTGAGCAGTATGGAAAAATCTGGCCCAGAGAAACTTTAAATCAATAAGTTTGCTTCTTCAAAAAACAAAAAAGTCCATGATCCAGAGCCCTTTGTAATGAGTGCACCCAGTGTCTCTTTTCTGCTATATTTCCAGCAAAAATATATACTTCATACTATTTCACTATTTGTGTTTATTTAAATATTTGTATTAGCTTGTAAAAGGCTTTAGCAGAATTTTAGCAAGTCTCAGAGAAATGTTGTATACTTACTATTATGCAACACTGCTTGGTCCAACAAAAATTGTATTTTCTTATTGCCTTCACCCCACTGCAGCAGAGAGCACTATTTTTACAAGCCGTGGGCCTTGACAGACAAGATGATCTTATGAAGTCCCGTCATATATGTTCCTACAGCATTGTGTTGGCCTACTCCCAAATGAAAATTCCAACTTTGAGGACTATTCAATCAATTATTTAATTGCTTGCAGGAAGAGAGTGACATCCAGAAGCCTTTCTTATTAATGCAGTCATTGTCTCAGATCCAGCAGCTTCCCTTGCTAGTCAATGGTATTACCAGACAGATCTCCATACCAGGAGATTTTCCTGATACTTAACGCCACCTAAGTTCTTCCCCTTTCATGACATTAAGATCTCAAGGTACTAATGGCTAGCTTATAATTACTTATCATTATATCAATATAATTTGTAAGCTTAAAGTTTTCTTTCTCCTGTTTATGTTTCCTATTCCCTTTGTTCCCTGATTGGATGGAGTAGACAGCAATCATATTTCCACTCTATTTGTTTTATCGGGCGTCATAGGCCAAGCTTAAAAGCTTGGATCACCATTTCTCTAAACATCCTAAAATCAAGTTATTCCAATTTTACTTTACCTTTTTTGAGTACAAGTGATGGAATTTTGCATACGATGGCAGGCGTGGTCACACCACCACCTCCTGTGGCATTCATGCCTCTGTGTCTCTGTGGGAAACACTGACACAGGTCGTTCAAAGACAGATCATGCTGGCAAGTCAGATTCATCTCATGATGGTCTACATCACCCAAAGCCTTCTTCACCTTGTTTCCAAATGATGCACTTCTGATTTATTAGGTGTCTACACTTTCTTTCTGACTTAATTTTTCTCAGTTTCTGCATTTATACAGTGCTAGCTGGCTGCTGCTGTGCATCTCAAGATGCACATGCATTTCAGGACATGGTTTAGTGGGCGTGGTGGTGTTAGGTTGGTGGTTGGACTTGGTGATCTTGGAGGTCTTTTCCAACCTTAAAGGTTCTATGATTCTATGATTTCAGGATACAAGCAAGTTACTACAAATAGAGCAAGTACAGGAACATCCTTTGGTAATCACCCCTGTGCACGTTTGTATTCTGTTATAAATGCTTTTTCCAAGAGCTACAAGAGCATTTTTTTCCTACAATACTGTAAATCTGCTATGTTCGATGAATCTGGGAGCTTGACAGGTATTAATACCTCCAGTTTGGTAACTTATTTGTTTTTGCCCAACATCTTTCAGTTCTTTATCCTCAAGGTTCATCTATACTGCTATTGGTAGACCTCATGTAGCTGTAGATGAATGTGGTGGGTTGGCCCTGGCCAGCAACTAAGTACCCACACCCAACAGGATGAGGGAGAGACTACAAAAAGCAAAAGCAAGAAAAGAAACGTATGGGTCAAGAGAAAAACAATTTAATAACTGAAGGAAAGAAAAAAAAATTAATAGTGATACAAAAGGAATCACCCACCCTCCCACAAGCAGATGGCTGCCCAGCCAGTCTCCGAGTAACGGCTACTTTAGAAAGACAGCCTCCAATGTTCTGTTGCTGGGCATGATATTATATGGCACGGAATATCCCCTTGGTCACTTCGGGTCAGCTGCCTCAGCTGTGTCTCCTCCCAGCCTCATTCCCACCCCCAGCCTACTCACTGCTGGGGCAGAGTACGAAAAAGGGAAAGCCTTCATGCTGTGCAAGCACTGTTCAGCAACACATAAAACACTGGTGTGTTACCAGCACGGTTTTAGTCACAAATCCAAAACACAGCACTGTACAGGCTGCTATGAAGAAAATTAAGTCTGTACCAACCAGACTCAGTACAAAGATCTTACTTAAATCTAGCTGGCGCAGGATACTGCTACACATCTGGTCACAGCAGCATAAACTACCTCCTTCCTTGGCATCCCTAAGCGCTCTGATGCCTAACAAGGCTTGAACTAACAATGAAGTTGTTTTTTTCTCAGTGTATTAACAGATTTTTCTGCACTTCTGCCTATTTTTATAAATTTAGTATCTTTGAGATCTTTTTGTCTTGGCAAAATCTGGTTGAAATTGGCTAACATTGAAAAGCTTCTATGAGAGGACTGACAGACAGCTGCACAGACAGACAGATTTGGACAGCAAGGAAGCTAGGCTAAAACCCAGACAGCTACATTAAATTCTCACAGAGCTACTGGCAAGTGTGGAGTAAAGTCAGAGAGACAAAGCTAAGGAGGCTAAATAGCCTCATTTTATCATCAAATGATGGCTACACAAAACATTAAGCATTCCCCAGTTCAGTCTTAATTTCTGCTTTAAATTGAGATCAGACGTTCCCCATTAACTTAAGGGGAAAAGTATTACATAAATTTGGTGGCTGTGATAAAGGGATTAACTTCCCCTCCCCCCTCTCTCTTTTGGGGCTGTACAGGAAGTGTGAAGAAGTTTGTTGTATTCAACCCAAAAGTTGGGCCTTGTCTTGTGCTGTTACTGGGTGTTGTTTCTGTAGACTTGTGGGGAGAATGAGGTTGGCATTCATTAAAATTTGTTAGTGATGAAAGTTGCAGAAATTATCTGATTCATTTTCACCAAGTGCCTATTTGTGTCTTTTGGCCACAGATGAAGTCTGGAGCCACCACACTTCCTAACTCAGGTGTCTTGGGTAAATATCTCGAATTGGACGACACCAGCAGCAGAGAACCTGCTTTTGGCTACTATTTAAAGATCACTAGGACACAGGCAGCACAACTCCCACCTTACTAGGGAGGACATTCAAGTCACAGCTGATTACGGTCAAACTTCTTCCTGTGGTGGCAATAGCCCAGTGATACATGGATTAGAAAACCAATCTTTTCACTTCATGCAGCGTCAAAGCATGTAACACTCAGCGGAGAAATGAGACGAGGTGGCTTTCAGTGGTCTTCAGTCTGCCAGATCCCAGGCTGGGCGCAGTTTATTGGCAAGCAGGGAATAGGAAGAGTTTTCCAGTGAGGATTATAATGGCTTTTTATCAGTAAGTGCCAGCATTTGAAATAATGCCACATAATCACATCTTTGTACTTTCCTACTCGGTTTAACATCTCATGGGGGATTTTTAAAAGTAGTTTTGCTTCTTTTTTATTGAACTCATTGTACTATGGTGATTGGCAGAATACAAACTATATTGCCAGACAATAACTTTTTAAAAAAATTTAAATGGGACACATTTTAAAGAGCTTTTTTTCACTCTTTATTGCAGTATCTAAGAAACCTAAACTTAAAATAGGATTTTATGTTCTCTGCTATTTATGCACTTTTGAACATTAGTTCAAAATTAGTTTTGTCTTATACCACTTAAAAGATACTAAATAAATTGCATTCTATAGACATTGAGTAGAATATTAAGAAGGTATACCGCATAGCAGGTATGATTTTATCTCCTATATACGCTTCTTGGAACATGTACTACTCCATGGCATGGATAGAGTTTTCATTTCTCCATAGGAAGGAATAAAAGAACTCCTAAACTATTTTACAGGATTTTTTTTTCATAAGAAAACAAAAATAAAACACTTCACTGGTCAGAAAACTATTCAAAAATACATATAACATTTTAGCAAACTACTTGGTGGAAAACCCAACAGCAAATGCCAGCAGCACCAGGTAAGTGGCGTCAATGCATCCTCTCAGCAGAGAGCAAAGGCTTGTCAGAAACCATTTCTCCAAAATATGGTTTAATGTTTCTGAAGACTTTGAGACTTCCATACTCTGACAGCAGACATAATAATATTAAAATCTTATCATATAGCTATAGATCCTGTGCGGTTCGTTCACGTCCTACTTCAGTGAGAAAGGAAAAAATAAGCTTTTTGTGTACAACCTTATCCCTTCATTACTCCCTAGTTACAGACACTGCGAATCTTGCATTGCAAACTTCATAAAAGGTGGTGCCATACGCCTGCTGAACTACCCCAATTACAGGAGCAACACTGTGGTCAGGATTAATTAAAAAAAAAAAAAAAAAGGTTGTCTTTGCATCAACAAACAAACTTTGATATAAATATGTCAACCAACATGGGAAGTCAGAAACACTGGAATATGCATCCTGACCTGCCTCTGACAACTTGTCTGGCCTCAAGCAAAATGCATTGACATGTACTTGCAGAACTGTCTGGCAGAATTATTCTGTGACAAAGTATCTCCTTTTGTAGTAAACTGCTAAGGAACAACAGTTGCTCCAAATATTATTCAATATTTCTCATTTAATAGCAAAAAAAAACCCCAAACAAACCAACCCTAATGGGTGCTTTTGCTTCCATTTTAGCTTCTTATTATCGTAAATAAAGAAACCAAGCACCTTGTAATTTAACCAGGAATTGAGTCTTGAAGAGTTAGCAGTGGTAAGAAATTTCAATTTGAAAGCTGAAAGTTTTCTAGGGTTATATGTCATTGGAAGAGCTTTGCTATAAAGGAAAGTATTAGGCATGCTTTTCTCTTTTGCTGTCACAGTCTCTTATATCCTGACTCTGTAGTTTTCATTAATTACAACAGCAGCTATTATATCTCAGGGACAATGTTTTGACCCTGTACACACAAATGGCTGGGTTATCAAATGTCCTGTATTATAGTACAGAGGAAGTTGTTAAGAAGGATGATAAAATAATTTCATCCTCTTCCCTCTGCTGCTGTTTCAGGCTGCCTCTGCGTAGTTCAGTCCCTGCCAGCCAGGAGTGCCATGCATTACGACTGAATGAGGCTGCACATGAGGATTTATATGACTAGAAACTGTACATAAGGTAATGAAAAAACTGCATTTGCAGAACAAAATTTGGACTTGACTACACAGCCCTCTCTCATGGACAATCCAGATTCCTTCTCTTTGAACTTGATATCAAGTTCATTCTACATCTCTCTGGTGAGAACATAATGCATCCCAAATGACAACTATCATGTTCCCACATATCTTTCTGGTGCAAGGGGGGCATTTAGAAGAAGCACAAATACGCTGACTGTGAATCAGGCCTCAGTTTGCTTTCCCTTAGGTAAAGAGCAGCACCATGAAGGAGGTTACTCACCACTTAGGGTAAAGATGGCAGGATCAAACTCATGCCTCTGGGTCTCACTTCACAGATGAGCTGTGAAAATGAACTTGGACACTGTAACAGTCAGTACTATTAAAAATGCGCATGAGGGTTTAAACAACACGCAATAAACATTAGCTTGTGTTGCTGCAACACACTGTGCTGGTTTTGTGTAGCGAGGAGGGGGCTACAGTGGCAACCTCTGCAAGAAGCTGCTAGAAGTTTCCCCTTCGTCTGGTGGACTCGACTGGGTCTATGGCAAAACCACCCCTGGCCAGGGCTGAGCCAATTGGTTACAGTGATAATGCCTCTGTAATAATGTATTTAAGAAGAGGAAAATAAAAAAAAAAATAAAAAAGAAGTGAAGAATCAGAAGCAGAGTCAGAGAGGGGGAGGCGTGAGCCCTGTGGGCCTTGTGGCCCTCACCCTCTGGCCTCCCGCCGGGCGGCCAACTGGGCCCGACTCCGCCCAGCTCAGACAAGAGAAGTGAAGAGAGGAGCTGTGAAGAGAACCTGAGAGGTGTCTGACTGAGCCTGATTGTGAAGAATTTCTTGTGAGAGGAACAGCTGCAGATTTCAAGTTCAGTTTAAGAAGGAGAGGGGGGAGTAATGCGGCTCCTGGCCAAGATTCCCCTGCAGCCTGTGGTGATGACCATGGTGAAGCAGGTTGTCCCCCTGCAGCCCATGGAGGCCCACAGAGGAGCAGAGATCCACCTGCAGCCTATGGAGGACCCCACGTTGGGGCAGGCGGATGCCCGAAGGAGGCTGCGGCCCATGGAGGTCCCGCTGGGGCAACCATTCTGAGGGACAGCACCCCATGGAAAAGGACGCCACATCGGAGCAGTTCACGAAGGACTGCAGCCCGTGGGACAGACCCCATGCTGGAGCAAGGGAGGAATGTGAGGAGTTCTTCCTCTGAGGAGGAAGAAGCAGCAGAAAAAAAACATGTGATGAACTGACCTCAACCCCCAAATTCTGCCCCAATGCCACTCAGGGAGGGGGGAAGGAGGTAGGGATAATTAATTGAAATGAAGTTCAGCCTGGGAAGAGGGAGGAGTAAGTTTTCTTTGTTCTCTCTCATTATCCTGCTTTATTAATAATACATTGAAATAGTTTTCCCCAAGTTGACTCTGTTTTGCCTTAACAGTACCTTGAGTGATGTCTCCCTGTCCTTATCTCAAACCTCGAGCTTTTTGTTACATCATCTCTGCCTCATTCCCTTGGAGGGTGGGGACAGTGAGTAAGAGGCTGCGTAGCTTGGTCCCAAGTGAGGCTAAACTATGACACACACACTGAACAAAGAAGAAAAGACAGTTTTGAATAACTTCTCATTAAACGAAGTCTGCTTGGTCTTTGCTCTGAATAGGGGAAGCGTCTGTGGAAAAAGAACTGGGCAGCCGTATAAACTGAAACCTACATAACATATGAAGACCCACAGAGGAGTCAGTAAATTTGCACAGGCCACTTTCATTCTGGTATTTCCATCTTTGAGTAGTTGACCTCACAACATACTTTTTGCCATTTATGTGTGTGTGTAGTATATAAATCTAAACAAACAAGCATTAAAACACTTATTAGCTCTACAAAGTTTGAAATCTCATGCTGTAGCCACATTTTGCTACTAAGACTCTTTTCAAGATCTGTTGTATATCTGTGCCCTCTCCCCTCTCCTTAGGACAGTTAACTGTGGGAAGTAAGTCACTGTACCTTCCATACCTTTCTGCATAGATCTGATTTCAGCGAGGACCTTGGCAAACATCCTCTGAAGAATTTTGCTGAAGTGGCTGAAGACACTACCATGCCAGTCATTGTGCCCTGCCCTTCTTCCTTGTGCCCTTGCCTTATTCCAATGAACAGTTAGCACTGAGCAGTTTGCCTTTGGGAGTGATTCTGCTGAAAACTTGAGCTATGTCTTGGAGCAGTTAAGAAACAGGCACATGGTGCTTCTGCCTCTTCTAACCCAAGAGGATAAGAAGGATGGCTAGGACACCAATGACATTTGAAAGTGCCCCTGTGAGATTTGCCAGAGTTTTTCTCCTAAGAAGCCCCTTAGCTACGCTGGTAAAGCACAGTTAGAGGGCCACAGCCTCCTCTAGTGTAAACCAGTATCTAGTGTCATGGAAATGCATGGAACTACACCAAGGTTACAGCAGTTAACCAGTTTTTCCTGTTTATGCCCTGATAAATACTTAGCCAGCAGAAAGCAAGTTTCCCTATACTCTACACTGACCAGGTACATGTCAGGCCAGGGCGTATCTTCCTCTCTGTGGAGATGTAGGTCCATCCCATCCCCAACATCACCCCAAACAGAGCTGCCACAACCTTCCTCAAAGTGATTTGCAGTCAGTCAGCTGAATGCAACATTAAGAAATTCAGCTCTTGCCTGATTAAGACAATGCAATCAACTGGCCCACAAACACTTCAGGATCTTAATTCTTATTAGCCTGAGTGCCAGACAGTATAGTGTGAGGTGATCATTAGCACTGATATTTTAAGTTAGGGAAGTTTTATCTTACTATCTTCTCCCTCACGAGCATTTGCTCTCTGCTAACCCACTCCCTCTGCCATTACTGTGCTGGCTCACATTTGCTGCTAGCACCCAGTATAAAGTAATTTCCTCTAAATTACTTTCAAAGTACTGATGGACACACTTCCAAAAATACACTCAATAACTAGCTTCTAGGCACAATTTTAGGATACAGGAAACTGAAAGAAAAAAAAGAACATACTCAAATTACTTTAAGTGAAAGAATTTCAAGAGCTACTTGTGGGAAGGTGCATATTGTCTATTTGTTTGCCTTCATTCCCAATTCAGAAATGGCTTTTAGTTTCCCAAAGATGTTTCTAACAAAACAGTTTCTCTATAAAATTAAACAGCTTCTGCCTGTCAATTGTTGCCTCTATTTAGCTGTGGAGTATTACTAGCAATATTTTAGCAGCTCATACAAAGCCTTACTGTCCTTCATATTGTCTAGTGTTATAGCAAGAGAAGACTGTTCATGCCCTTAAGGTATCACAACGCAGGTGGCTGGTATTTCGTCCCTCCCACCCCCTATTGTGAGCTCTACTACAGTAAAAGAGTGACAGTCTGAGAGCAAGTTACTCTTGGAGACCCATTAGGTTCACACAAGGTCCTGTTCCATTAAGAGAAGAACTGGAACTTGACGGCAAAATCCACAAAATGTTGTGAAGGCAGCTGGACCCCTCCAGCTATGAGACACAGTGATTCGGCACACGAGTCCAGGAATCTCTTCTGACTGTTAGATGAAGCATACCACTCTATGCAAAAGTGTCTACCACAGGTTTGTGCAAACCTCACTTTTTTTCTCACATGATGGAAACTCCTGCACACAGACTACATTGCTGTTTGAAAGTTTATATGTCTTGGTGAGTGAATCTGACACTGGCTACAAGATCCTTATGCTGCACTAAACTGAGCACTCACAAATCCCCTCGTCTTCAGAGAAGCTTTATTAATTCCAAGTGGATTTTGGGAAAGTCCCCTTGGCACAACTCACTGCAGGAGGGAGGTTCCAATTAGGATTGAAATTGTTTGACCAGTGACAATGCACAGGATGTGTTTTCAGAGTTCATTTCCTTGCCTAAATAAGGTATTTGAATTAAGAGAGAAAAAAGTATTTCATATCTGCCAGGTAGAAAGTCTTCCCTCTGGCAAAAGACTTTTTAATTAGTTGCCATGATGGTACCACACTGCCTGATGTAGGTCTTGTAACAGTGCTAGTGTGAGGCAGAGACTTTTTGGTCATGGGTTTTGGAATTCTGTGATCTATGTTGAAATAAATACTTGAGATTTTTGATTGTTTGTCATTCCCCTTATGAAGAAAAAGGGACAGGAAAAGAAGACAACGGGACAGAAGAGACATTTCCAGTGTATAAACAAACTCAAGACTACTAGCTCACCGACATCTCAAATGCTACAACTCATTGGGAGTGGCAAGAGAAAGCAATGCTTTGGGAGCCAGCTGCAGCCATCTGTCTTCAAGGAGCAGCTGGTGATGAGATGCTGATATTAATGAAATGGGATTGCTCAGTGCTGTCGATACACTGCAGTTAGTACAGCCAATTCCGATTCATGCTGACATTATGGCTACCATGTCTGGGAGGCAGCAGGCTTTGTTGATAGTGATGACAATATTTAGGACACCTGTGGTTCAGAAAAGGTGTGAAAAGCAGTAGACTCAGAGCACTTATGTAGAGTGTTTTGTGGTTGAATTGCCAGGTGATTGATTGACAGATCCCAGAGTTTCCTGGACTAGTGATTCTTAGTCACTTGGGAGTTGGTGAGTAGGAAGTTATATTAGCTATGTTATTCAGACTGGAAAAAAAAAAAAGAATGAAATGGTGAGGATTGTAGGATTAATAACATACTGGTAGCATGGAAGTGAGCATACAAATAAGACTGTGTCAAATGACTCTGAGAATGGTTGTTTTAAAGCTACTGCTGCACCAAACAGCTGGGTCTGAGCTCACAGATCAAGAGGCTGGTAAGGACATGGGCTCACCAGGCTGTGCGTGTGCACAACAAGACTTTTTTGTTAACATTGATGGCTTGAGCTCAGGGGCACCTGACGAATGACAGTTAGTAGGATGACATTGAAGATTCTCTGTAGAGGAAGAGGTGTCTCTTTAACAACAATCCAGGTCCTTCACCCCAATCAGTATTTAATATATCAAGCAAAAAATACCTGACATGTACTGCACTCAACATTGAAACTTCTGCATTTTCTATAAAATGGCATTGGCTTCTTCTAATACAAACACACGCCTAGTCAAAGCAATTCTGATGCTACGTTATAGAGTTGGTCTTTCTCAGAAAACAGGCCATTCTGTGTACTGTATATAACAATTTTCATAAGTGATTACCTAAACTTGTAGTTGTGACACGGATCTGACACAAGGACCTGGGTGTTCAAGTCACATTTGTGAAGCAGGCAGCCCTCTTATGAGCTACTGTTCTAAGGTACCACCTTAGCACCAGGTTGAGGTGGCCATCTCCAGGAGGTTCACCCCTCCAGTGCCAAGTGGGAGAATTGCCCAGTTTCTGGCGGAGCCATTTGGACATTTAGCCATAAGGTCACTTAGTACAGTTTCCTACTGGAGAGGTATTTGGAGCAGGGCTTTTGCTCGGGCTTGAGGAATATATTAAATTGGTGACAAGGGACCCAGCAGTCTCAGGCAATGCAATGCCCAAGGAACTTGAGGATTGGTTTCAGGACAGCCTGCCAATGGTTCATAAGAGGTTGCTAATTACTATCAATTGCAGTGATTTTTCCAAAGGAAGTGGATTGTAATTGCAAATTCACAATTGCAATTTCACATAGACCACAAAGGAGTCATCTGAATAAACAGCCTTTGATTCACCACCATCCTTTGCTGGATTCAGACAGCTGACTAGCTCCATACCCTGTTGTTATCCCTACAGCTATCCCCTAGGCCCCAA
The DNA here is from genome assembly GCA_011801015.1 of Ardeotis arabs. Classification (NCBI taxonomy): domain Eukaryota; kingdom Metazoa; phylum Chordata; class Aves; order Otidiformes; family Otididae; genus Ardeotis; species Ardeotis arabs. The sequence goes on from JAAGAY010134393.1 coordinate 15,651, forward strand.
GCTTTTCACAGGATCAAAGAACAGAAGGGAGGAAGATACAATGGGGCAACTTGTGCCATGGAGCAAAGATGGAAGGGCTGATTTCTGGCGCACACAGAGAACTGGGGCCCTTATACAGAAACAGTGCTGGGGGTCGCTGTGATTTGTGCTGGAGGCCACGCTTAGGACTGAGGCAGACAGGAGTCCAGACAGCACAGAAGGACAGTGGGAGGCAAAAGCAAGCTGTTACACAAACGGCCTGATCTCTTGTGACTGATGGTGGCCAGGGACAGGCTGTGCCACTGCACAGTGGCTGGCACTGTTTTGGAAAGGGTGTGGCATCATCTCTTATTTTGCATCTACCTAAAGGCATCCCTCCATTACAAGCCTTTCCTACATCCCTGGCAAATCCTTTCAAGCTTTTCCTATGCACAGGCTACAGGACAGCAGGGCATGGTACAGAACTGGAACCAAATGTCTATAAAATATTATGGTTAAGGATTCCAAGGCAAAAAATTAGTAGATACCAACAAGGCGCTCAGAAAATCTTTCACATTGAGGCAATTTCACTTCAGAAAGTGCTTTTCGTTTCCTGGATCCTTTTATTTTCGAACGACTGCTGCCAAGCGATGATTGGATGTCTTGAAGAGATTTCCAGTTATTTTACGCAAAAACATTAATGTTTTAGGGTTTTCATGGTTGCTTAGGAGTTTTATATTCAGGAACTATTCTCCTTTTCTCTGGAACTTAGTATTTTTCTTAATACAGCATAAGTGTGAGGTCTTTATGAAATATTAGTGAGTTCTATTAAAGTACACAAAATAAAATTTGGTAGAATTATATTCTCCAAATACATCAGACTACACAGAAATAATTTAAAAAATATGTCCACCATCCATATAGACTGCTGCATAGTGGATATTTCCTGCTGCCTAGCCAGAGCTTATCCCACATTTTTTTTAGGAAATAGACAGCTCCCTGATGTTCCCTTCAGACAAAGCAGTCTTTCCAAAAGCAGCACATAAGAGAACACTGTATAGAGACTGCAACAGCTGATCAAGACAGGAGTTGTGCCCTGTCTTGTGTTTCCAGTATGGAAAACACAGTGCAGGGTGAGTGAGAGGAGCTGCAGTAGGCAACAGTTCTTCAGTGAGCAACATGTAAGGATGAGTATTTTGCCTGCTGGTTCTTGAAAGTATTTTTTTTTTTAAATGACCTTTCCAATTCTGTGTAATTGAACGACAAGGAGATAATAAAATGCTAGCTTTAATGTAAATTTGGCAAGGGAACTCGAGTTGCTCCCTGGCAGAATGAAGATGAATGCTTTAAGCCACGCTTGCTTTTATGGGCAGGGTGAGCATGCAGCCATTCACAGGGTGAGGATACTGCTATAGGATTAATGACAAGCTAGATAAAGCAGCACACACTTATTGCAGCGGTGGTAATTTTCCTGTAAGTTTGTAAAAGTTTAAAATGGCAGGCTCACATAGCTCATCTCTACATATTACTGCAACATAAAGTATCCTTGTCCTCATCATACTGAAATAATTATTTCCCCCTCTAGGTGAGGAAATGTACATGTGCAAGCAAAAAGAACGGTTGTGTGGATTTGTTTCTGACTGTTAATGTCTGTGTAACTATATATGCAGATTAGGTATTGCCCTTGAAGACCTGGAGAGCAGCCAGTGTGACTCTTGCCTGGTAAACTGGATGTAAACAGAGTTATGCATAGGCAGCATGTGTTATTGCAAGGTCTGAGCTACGCCAGCTTCCAAGTCCTTCAGACCAAGATTTTGTTCTAGTTTCTTATCTCTGCTTCCGGGACAGCGGCAGTTTCCTTAGTACCCTCTAAATCGCACTTACCTCTGCAGCTCCAAAGTGATCCTTTCTTCTAAGGTCTTAGAGGAATTTCACCCACACTCACATACCCATGACTGTGACAGTAACAGATGTTGGCATCTTTGTGTTTCCAAGGTGTCAGAGAAGCCCTCACCTTTTTGTCACTCTGTGAACTGTGTTTGATCAGAGCTGCAAGATTTCCTCCTGCCACATCAGTGCGTTTGTGTGTGTGTGTGTGGTGGGGGTCCTACCGTCATTTTAAGTTATCATTGTAATGTAAAAAAAAAAAATCTTGTAGAAGGAAGATAAGATCAGTATTAGTAAAATGTCAGGCTTGTCTGTGCTATGCCTTGGCAGACAAGATGGCAGCTGTGCAACACTCCAAGTACAGCATGCCACTTAGCTGGCAGAGTCACTCTCCTGTGTCCATTTCACTTCAGTTTTTATACTAACAGATTTGGGATATTTGTATTTTTCAGCCTGACATTTAAGTCCAGGTGGTTAAGCATCTCTTGTGTGTGCAGTCTTATAGACTGAGAAATTTCTGCTCTGTCATCTGCACATATAGGTATCTCGAAACCCAGTCACCTGAGCCACCAAGTTTGGGCCCAAAGTGGTTCACACAGAAGTCTTGACTTTAACCATGCTTTGAGAAAACAAGGAAAAAGAAATCTGTGTCATTTTGTATATCAGAGACGTATGCAGTGAGAAACAAAGCCCCCTCCTCTCCTTATCGGTAGGCTCGAGTTTAATACTTAAAACAGATGTGGAAATAATATTAGCACCTGTGTAAGGAGTGCTTATTTTGTGGATGTCAGTAGATGTGAAAATATTGGGTTTAATTCTGCAAAGAGTAATATGGAAAACTTTCTGTATGGTATGATCCTTGGTGTTCATTAAAGGGAAGGTATTCTTTAAAAATGATAAATGCACCATAATTGATTAGTAGCCATGGACTTGTTGCAGAAAATGAAGCATGCTGAAAGAAGAAACGTGTTAAAAGAATCCTCTTTTTTTCTACATCTCTGTCAGTATTCTTTCAGTATGTACTAGACTTTGTAAAGGGTCAAGTTGGACAGTCCGCAGCTTAAATTCCTGTAACGCATCTCACGCAGCTCTTTTGCTAATGCGTATTCAATTAAAGAATGAGTCTATTCTAAAATTAACTGTGGCCCCCAGGTTTTAGTTTTAACAGGACGTTTCCACTTGTGGGTACTGTGTGGCTTCTGTGCAGGGAAGTGGGGTTTTCTAAATGAATCATAGATTAGAATCATCATCATTTAGGTTGGAAAAGACCTCTAAGATCATCAAGCCCGCTCATAAACCTAACACTGCCAACTCCACCATTAAACCATGTCCCTAACTGCCACATCTACAGGTCTTTTAAATACCTCCAGAGATGGTGACTCCACCACCTCCCTAGGCAGCCTGCTCCAATGCTTGACAACTCTTTTGGTGAAGAAATTTTTCCTAATATCCAATCTAAACCTCCCCTGACACAACTTGAGGTAATTTCTTCTCGTCCTATCACCTGTTATTTGGGAGAAGAGACCAACAGCCACCTTGCTACAGCCTCCTTTAAGGTAATTGTAGAGAGCAATAAGGTCTCCCCTCAGCTTCCTTTTCTCCAGACTAAACAACACCAGTTCCCTCAGCCACTCCTCGTAAGATGTTCAATAGACCCTTCACCAGCTTTGTTGCCCTTCTTTGGATGCACTCCAGCACCTCAATGCCTTTCTTGCAGTGAGGGGCCCAGTGAGGGATCCACTGTATAACTGAGGAAGAGGAGAAGCTGGCAGGTGTCACAGTTAGGGCCAGTCTGCACTAGAAAAACTTGCCCAGAAAAGCCAGTTACATGGGCTACAAGTGCATGATTTTCACCGCCACCCCCTCACTGGCATATTTAAACTGATACACTTGCATCCATGTTAGGACTTCTATCATTACAACAATGCATTGTATCAGGACCTTTCATTTTTGGTTTCCACATTTAAATAGCTGTTAGCATATATTAACCGATGCACACCTATTTTCATCTGGTTTCCTAAAGGAAAAGAACTGTGCAGTCATGCTACACACATCAATCCTTACAATAATTCCTGAACTTGTTAGCTGATTTTAATCAAGCCCAAAGAAGCAGCAGAGATCTCAGACACAATTAGTTTCCCACAGATTTCATAAAGACAGATAAGCCAAGTGCAGGAAAGACTTCTTGTTATTGCCTGCATGGAGGGACAGCCTGCAGTTCAGCCTTTATTACACTCAACCTACACAGAAAAGGAACATTATGAATGCTTTTAAATGCAGGAAACATGTCTTTTATAACCCACACCCTATCAGATATTAGAGAACCTGACCCTTATATGTGCAACAAGAGCAAACTGGGCTCTTCGAGTCTAGCTGCTCACGGCAGCATACCATAGCACATTCCTATACTGTATCCACCCTGTCAGTCTAGCAGCATCAACACTATGGGTGCTGCCTCTTTCTCTATGCTGGCATAGCGAGAACGGCAGAACTTCTGAGAACAGATGAGCTTTTGCCTGCAATTAAATTTGTGAAATTGAATTCATAAGGCACTTAGAAATGCATGTGGCGAGCAAGGTTGGGGTTCAGCTGTCAGAACCACCAAGCAGTTAATTTCTCTTCAGTCATGAGAGTTACTGGGTTTGCTTACTGTTTGGAGTGTGTGCTTTGCCTGGCAGGAGTCTGGGGTTATTTTGATCTGGGGGTTTTTCCTTGTTGTTGTTGCTGTTTTGTTTTGTTTTGTCTACTGTCATAGTTCAGCCCCAATTGGGATCAGACTATGCACTCTCTCTCTCACTCCCCTCACCCTCCGAGAGAACAGGGGGAGATTATATAAGAAAAAACGGCTCAAGGTTTGAGAAAAGGACAGGGAGAAAATCCTTAAAGTTACCGTCACGGGCACAACAGACTCAACTTGGGGAAAACTATTCATTTATTTCTAAAACTAGCAGGATAATGAGACAGAGAACAAGATAAATCTCCTCCCCACCCCTCCCTCTTCCTGAGCTTAACATTATCTCTACTACCTTCCCCACCCCGAGCGGCACAGGGCGGGAAGAGGGAATGGGGGTTGCAGTCAGTTCATTACACGATGTTTTACGCTGCTGCTTTATAGTGGGGGAAGAACTCCTCACATTCCTCCCCTGCTCCAGTGTGGGGTCCCACCCATACGCCGCAGTCCTTCGTGAAACTGCTCTGGCATGGGTCATCTCTTCCACGGAGTGCAGTCTCTCCAGAATGGCTGCCCCAGTGGGCCCTCCACAGGCCACAGCCTCCTTCAGGCATCCACCTCCCCTGGTGTGGGGTCCTTCACGGTCTCCAAGTGGATCTCTGCTCCTCCATGGACCTCCATGGGCTGCAGGGGGACAACCTGCTCCACCATGGTTGTCACCACAGGCTCCAGGGGAATCTTGGCCAGGAGCAGCATTACTCCTCCCCCTCCTTCTTCACCGACCTTGGCACCTGCAGCTGTTTCTCTCACAAGAAAAGTTCTTCACAACAGGCTGGCAGACGCCTCTCAGGATCTCTTCACATCATCCATCTCATCTCCTCTCCACTTCTTGCAGCCGGGCCAGGCCAAGTAGGGCCCAGTCGGCCGCCTGGTGAGAGGCCAGAGGGTGAGGCCTGCAAAGCCCGCGAGGCCTGTGCCTCCCCCTCTGCGCCTCTGCCCCCACTCAGCTTCTTCACATCTTCTCTTCTCCTTTTTTTTTCTGTTTTCCCCTTCTTAAATATGTTATCGCAGAGGCGTTATCACGGGACATTCTGCTACCAATTGGCTTGGCTTTGGCCAGCAGCGGGTCCGCCCTAGGCCTGGCCAAGTCCACTAAACAAAGGGGGGCGACTTCTAGCAGTTTCCTACAGAAGCTTCCACCTTAGGCCCCCCATCACTAAACAAAACCACAACATTTTCTTACAGGGAAACTCACTGAAAGTCAACCATTTCACGCACAGCAAGAAACGGCCCTTGGGTAGCTGGGAGGACTCATCGCCTGGTGTAAGTTCCTGACTCAACTCTTGAGTCTTGCCCAATGAAAATAAGGTATTTGCATGCCCACAAGCAACAAGAACTTCATTGAGGGTGCAAACTCAAGCACTTAGAATAAGGAAATGCCAAAATTGAGACCCAAAGAAACTTAATTTAGCTGCCCTTGGCCATATGGTGTTTTTGGTTTTAATTATCTGTACAAATCTTAATATACTCTGTTCAGTGCTCTGGAGGGTAGAGCTCAAGGAAAGAGAAAGATAATCTCATTCCTTTTTATCCTCCTTGTTCATAGCACCTAAAAAAATACACAGTACCTTACAAACTTTGCTCTTAATACAGAAGTATTTTTTTTTTGCTATGGGCTTTCCAGTCTCAGTCTTTACCATGGTATCTAACAGTTTCATAAGCGTAATACATTTACCTTTTAAACTCCAATTCAAATAAGAGGGTTTTATTATTCACATTTTCCTGGTTAGACTGTTGAGAAACAGAGGTACTGCAGCAAATCTAGGATTTATCTCTCCACTGGAGAGTTTTCTCAGGTGTAAAGCATCCATAAATCCCATTATATTCAGCTGCAGCTTAATACTAATGAAAGCAAGAAGCCAGATTTTTATTGTGGCTTCCCAGAAAATAAAGAACATACAGACAACCAGCTGCAGAGAGTTTGGTCTCAAGGTCACAAAAGTAAAGTTGTTCGGGTACTACCACACTTTGCATCAGGATGCCTGACTTTTGGACGTTTGGCTCTCAGGATAACACCTAGACCCTGAGTGAGATGCCTTGCAATAATACCCAAAAACTCCATACATATAGTACGCAAAGCTGCTTAAAGTAGCTAGTAGGGGATGCTTAGGACGTAGCTGTGCTACAAACCCAGCCACTCTCCAGAATTAAGTACCTCATGCGGGGATTTTAAGTCTTTTCCCTCTGCCTGAAAGTGTCTCTTTTAAAAGGCTGCCACAGGGTCAGTCTTCTAAAGTATGGCTGGAGAAATATCCTTCACCAATCTTCCTCTGTGTAACAGTTCAGCAGTTAGACCACTAGCCTGAGAATTTCAGTGAGCTGGATTCAACTCCTTCGTGATCAAATGGGAGGAAGCTTGCCAAATCTTGACCTCCTGAACAGTATACTACCACCTCCCCCCCCAGCAGAAATCTGTCAGGGCCTGAATGGCACCACTAGGTCTTAACAGCTCTGACCAGCCTCACTTGGGACCCCCACCCAGACACTCAGCCCACCAACCAGGGCTCCATTTAAGCCCAGGTCTGGCCTCTCAGTCCCTGCATGAGCTATCTAGTAGATGGATGTGCCTTCAGTTTGGTCTCCTGGCTTGCTTCCTGGATGGATCCATGTGGTGGCCCTACCTCCTGCTGCTCCTGACTAGATTCTCTGCACTTGACTCCTTGCTTCCTCTTGTCTAGGACTGTGGATGGACCCTGTGCTGTGGCTGCTCTGTTCAGGTATTGTGGGGCAGTGCTCTGGTCCTGCCTGTGCTGTGGTCACCCTTGGCTCTAGGCCAGTCCTCCCTTGAGCAGCAGCCTTGTTCGTGCTGCTCCCTGAGAGCTGTAGCTTCCTCTTCTTCCTAAATGTGGTATTTTAGTCAGGACACTTTCCTCTCGCTCATGGAAGAATGTTCTCTAGCGTCTAGTCTGGCAAGTCTTACTTATATCCTCCTTCTGCCCCTGTTTAATGTATAGTACAACTTCCATAGTTCAGTGTTTGCTTCAAGTACTGTTAAAAAAAAATGAAAATAATTTACAGTGAGAGTAAATAGTAATGCTATATGGCTGCTAGGGACCAGGACCATAGCAGGGCTCTGCTCCATCCAGCTCATCCTGGCCTCCCCTTGCCAGACCCCAGCCCTGGAGCACCCGCACACCCTGCGGAGCTGGTGGTGTGGTCCCAGCTGTAGGTCATCCCGGGCGTTATCACCCCCCAGTGCTTTGGGGCGTCCAGCAGACTCAGTTTTCCCTGTTCTCTATTCAGGGAAGCCGCTTTCCACTCCACAGAGCGAGCCTGGCAGGTTGTGTTTTCACAGACAGTGAATATCGTGTGTCAGGGTACTCGGTGCTTGGATGACTGCCATCTGCGTTTATTTATACATATATATTTTTAATATTCCACAGTACCCGGGTCGCGGAGTCAGTATTCCGCTCCCCGATTCCCACCCCGAGCGGCAGACGCTCACAGGTGCCTTTCACCCGGCTGCCAGCCTGCCCTCCGGGAGGGCCGCCGTGCGGGCACAGCCCGGCCTGCCCCCCCCCCCCCCCCCC
>JAAGAY010134394.1:0-15559 GCA_011801015.1 Ardeotis arabs
GACGGGAAAAAAAAAAAAAAAGGAAAACCAAAGCCCATCCCAGCAACTTTCCTTTCACCGTACCCCAGGCTGTACACTCCTAACTTGCCTCCTCTGCAGAAGCCTGTAGAGAACACTGGCCCGGCAGGATCTGTCCTGGGGCTGTGCGCTGCAGAGCAGTCTGTGGTGGATGTGTTGCAGAGCTGGGCCGTGGGAAGAGAAGAGATGGCTTCAGGGAGGTCTGCCTTGTGCCCTCGCGCCTGCGGTGTTTGGTAGCAGCAGGCACCGGTCTTTAGGGCAGGCTTCCTGCTTCCTATCCTGGCGTGTGTATTTCTGCAGAACGGCCGGGCTGCTGCGCTCGGCGGCTGCTTTCATCCTCCTTTGTTCTGGCACTGGTGTTCTTGTGGCTTCAGCCGGGTCGTTTTGCTGCTACAGAGAAAGAGTTGACTGCCTGACAGCTGCGTCGGTGGCGGCAGCAAGGTGCAGGTAGCTGCAGTAACCCAGGTGCCGGCTGGATGGGATTGCGTGAGCACAAATTACTTAAAACATTTGGGCTGAACTTCTTTTGTGTTTCAAAGCCCTAAATGAAAGAGGAGGACAGTACTCCTCCATCCTGCAGGGATATTGTGAAGCCTTGGTAGTATTTATGTAAGAGTTACAACCACAGAGAGGCCGCTGAAGAGATTGATACGGAACAGGAAACAGCGTGTAATTAAATAGGGCTGGCACAGACGACGTAGCAAATGCTGATTAGCTGTTGAAGTGGTACATTGTTATGATCCACCTTCATTCTACAGTGTACACCTGGGTGGAAAATAGTATTTCTGAAACTACATAAAGGTTGTTGGTACTAGACCAGGCGCTCTCTGGGACTGGGGTTAGTTAACTTTACTATTTTGAGGAGGTTTTGTGTAATTTCCGATGTGTTGCTGTCCATACGGAGAAGCCAGGGCTCTGGCACCTGCAGGGCCAGTGCCGGTCTGCGCTGGGGAGCTCAGGGATCTGATCTCGTTTCGCACCGAAGAGGGGTGTGTTTTCTGATAGTGGCAGATTATTTTGTCTGTTTCTTCTAAAGCCTTTTCTTCTCCTTCAAACTTCAGGTGTTTATCCATTTTGGGGGGGTACAGGATGTAAATCATAATCTGTAAATGCTCTCCATAATCTGGATCTCTTTATGTCCCAGGTTATACTGGGATTCTTTCTTGCATGTAGTATTTCTGAGTAACCAATCCTGTTTCCATTGCTCCACCTCCTCATTTGATCTTTCTCTCTGTCACTGGTTCTCCTGTCCCCGGTAGAGGTTCCTTATTCTCCTGGGCTTCCAGATCAGATATAACTTCCTGAGTTTCCCTGTATTTCTGTTTCTCTTCCTGTCCCCTCATCCGTCTTGTTATCCCAGTTTTTAAATCGGTTATTACAGGTTTTATGTATACCTCAGCTTCATACTACACGTTTAATCCACAGCCGGCTCTGTGACTTGTGTTTTTCCTTCCCAAAAAGCTGGTTTCAGCATGTTCTGTTTAGCATGTGGGAACTGCCTTTCCATCAAAACTCAAGTTTCCGCTCTGAAACGCAGACGTAGAAGGTCTTACACTACCGATGTTTGATAGAGAAGCCAGTGTGTTCTCCGGTCTTGCTCTTTAGAGGTGAATGGTCCAGTCAGTTTCTTATGGACAGAGAATGTTACCAAGAAAAATGCACATCTGATGGGAAAGACAGTCTACAGAGTTAAAGCTTGATAAAATTAGGAACGTACTTAATTTCATGTACTGGACGGCATAGTAATTGACAAGATCTTTTACCTTCCCTAGTAACTGCCGATGAAAGTTATGCAGGGACTCTGCTGGAATACCGGCATCACTTGCAGTTGCCGCTGGTAGCTGGTCTGCTGAGAAAGGACGGCAACTTCTGTTTCCAAGTGAAGCACGTGGGGTGGTTCTTTTTTGAGGGTTTTGAGCGTTCGTTGGCTTGCTGTCTGAGAGAGAATTACTAAATTTTTCGATCTCTGGTGAATTAGAATAATGATAGCCTTTTTTGGTAGCTGCTGAGAACATTCTGTTCTTGACTAATTCTGCTCAGCCACAGCTTGGATTTTCAGAGTGACTGGGAATAACGTTTTTAAAACTGAAATACACTGTTTTGTATTGAACGTGAGGCTGCGTAAGCATAACCTGCCCCGTTTTCAGTTGGTTCTGTAGATTCAGCTAGCTGCGTGGTTTAGGACATGGTGGTACTCGTGTGTATAAACAGTGTCTGCGCTGTTTCACGATCCCATGGTATCGCAGACATTTTAAGAATGTTTGAAGATATTGTACTACATGTATGTAATAAACTGTTCAATTTTTTTAGAACTTAGATTAGGATGCCATTCAGATGTGCTAGAACTCTCTGATTTGCTTTTCTTGCCGATTTTACTACTGTGATTTGGTTAAACAGTGTCTGCTAATGCTTCTTTGGTTTTTATGCAGACGGGTTAAGAGATGCTGGCGAGCTGCTGTGTATTTATGGACACGAAAGAGCCAAGAGTTTCAGTTTTTCCATCTCTGTGCCATTTATCAATACAGTGTTACTTCCCAGTTTATTAAATCTGCAAGATGTTGGGTGAAGTGGGTCTTTCTAATTTTCAGAGCTGTAACACGCTGGCTCCAATCTAGTTTCCAACATCAGGTGAAGTTTAAAGCCAGTTGAAGTGTAATCCAATAGATGTTTGGGGCAGCGCTTGAGTTTGCGTAACTTGCACGTTGGGCCGAGCCTGTGCTCGCTGGTGATGAATGTTAGATGGTTTTTGACATTTGCTAACTAACAAAAATAGATCTTGGATGTCTCTCTTGTTGATGTCGAAATCATTCTGCTTTCTCCTGAATTCTGACAACTCCCTCTGCTCTTTCAGTGCTTAAAGACTTGATGAGCTTTCTTCAACGCAGATAAAATTGCTTTGGCGGTGGGATGCGTTTTGAAGAGCTAGTCTGATAACCGTTGCTGGGAATGCAGTTAGTAAAGGTAGATGTTTGTCCTGAAGAATTAGTGGCTGCTTTTAAGAGCTAGCTCTTCAGGCTGGTTTGTGTCTCTGGTACTTGAGGGCAGAGCTGAACAGCACGTGTAGCCTGGCCTTCTTTAGGAACTAGAGTTTTAGGGCTCGTTGCTACTGTCAGTACCTGTCCTGTACCTTCTGGAGGGAGCTTTTAACTCCTCTGCTGCACAGTTGTGTCTGTGTAACAATTTTTCTTACTGTTTTAGTTCATATGTCTGCTTAAAGCAAAATCTGCACCGTTTTCAGGACGTATGGACTTTCAAAACCCATTCTGGACGTTTAGCTGGTTGATTCTGCCTCTGGTTTTGGAGGGGTTCGTTTTGTTTTGTTTCAGGGAAGGGGAGGAGGGCACAGCTGTATGGCCTAGAGTTCTTTCCTGTTGTTACAGGAAGTAGATACTTGGAAAAAAAAAAACCGAAAGAAGTAACTCAAAACTTATGATTCTCTTTTGGATTTTCCACGTCTGGGATGTTTTACGCAGCTCTGCTGACAGCCGCTCGTCGTGAGCTGTGTGGTGGGTTCAGACCTATCTTGTAAAGAGGTCTGTGTTTAGGAGCTTCTCATCCATCAGTGAGATTGCAGCATTTAGGTGGCTGGTCATAGATATATTGTGCATACTAGAATTATTGTCCAGTTACAAATGAGGCAGTAAAACTATTTCTGCAATTTTACAGTGGATTGGCTTCATTCAGTGGGATTTTGTATCTGTAGTCCTGCCAAGTGGTGTTTGATGCAGAGCCCGAAATGGTGTTCTTGCGCAGAGAAGAACCCTATGCTCCCCCGTGGGTTCCTGGGTCGGTGAAAGTGGGGAGACGAGAGAAGTTTACTACTGTCAGGCTGATTTCCATCGAAGTAATTGATTTGTTCTCTTTTTCAGTGATTCTCCTTTGCCTGTTTCATCGCGTGTGTGTTTTGTAAAGTTCCATGATCCCGACTCGGCAGTTGTGGCCCAGCACCTGACAAACACTGTGTTCGTTGACAGAGCGTTGATAGTCGTACCCTATGCAGAAGGTTTGTGGATTGTTTAATGGCCTACGAAGCCACCCTATGATGGCATTTCATTCCAGTCTAGTTCACAAAAATGAGGAGTAGTAAAATGTCAAACGTAAGATACCAGCATTTTGAAACCCTTGGTATATTGCCATTGGCCCGTAGATTAAATGAAATAATTTTTTAAATCTAGTGACACTGAACGGAAGCGGAAAGCTTACCTCTTACTGGTTTAGTGTGCCTTTAAGTTTAGAGTATTAACATTTTAGGCAGAATTATTTACGGATTTTACCAGTCTCACTGAGACCTTTTCTTAAACAGACGTATGCAAACAGGTCAACATTTTAAGGAAATTTTGCCTTAACTATGAAGTGTTTGCCACTTTCACGTAGGCGTAAATCTCTTCATGAGAATGGTTTCTCCCTCCCTGAGAATGCTTGGGAGAGCAGATTAACATTTCTCTGGGATGTGCTGCCACTGCAGGCCTTGGGAACTTCCCGGAAAAAGCCCCCTCTCTGGTTGTGAAGTCCAGTATACCAAGGGTTTGAATAATTACGGTTTAATTTGAAAGTGAGCTCTTCCAAGAGGTGCCAAATGGGCACTGGTGCTAGTTTTTTATTCCAAGTTTTCTTGTTCTTCCTTGATATATAGAATTTCACTAAATAATAAACTCTTCTCTCTGTTATTTGTGTGTGTGATTTTTGTAGTGGAGAAGGCAAATGCAAAGCCCTTCCAGATGACTGAAAAACAGTGGGTCCTCTGCAGCTACAGGGGATTCTAGACATTAACTAAAGGCCAGCAAGCACTCAAGTCCCCAAGTGTTTTCCTGGTGTAACCACTTGTTAACTACATTTTCTCTTCTTCTTTTTATTTTTACATTTTAGGGTGTTACAGTAATTTGAAAGGCAATGAGCAGGGTTTTTGGAACTTACCTTAAAAACAAAGTGCTGAGAAGACACCTCTTCTTACAGAAGTCTTATTAAACTCTTCTAGACTTGCTTTAGAAGTAACTGATTTCCATTTTACTGTTTCTTGATTTGCTTCTGAAATAATGGATTTCCCAGCTCGCTTGAATTAAATAAAATCTCTGCAGATTTAAGTCATACTACAGTGATAAACTTGGTACGTGGCCTGGGCTCAGACCTTTAATCGAGATTGTGATGCTGTAGGCTGTCTTTTGAGGCCTGGGGAGCTCTTACCTTTGTATTCCTTAAACCTAAAAGATATGAGAACTTAATTTCTGGAACGTAGGAATCTGCAGCACGACCTTTGTTTGAGACGTGCTGCTTTTTGAGAGTACAGAACACCTTCTGAAATTGCCATTGAGCTACTGCTGCTGCTTCCGCTAGTTCAGGTATAATAGCCTAGCTGACAGGCATCCTGTCCCCATCTTTGTACGAAAGCGTGATACGAACAGTCCGCCTGAGTTAGAACCAAAATGTTCTCCAAGGCCCGTGGCGAGGAACCTCGGTGTTTAACTTTTCCAGTGAGGGTAACCGCATTTTTCTATTTGTCAGTCTGACTTTGTCCATTGTGCTTGATGGTGGATAAATCTGGCACATAGAGAAATCTGCCCAGTAGTTTTGGATCAGATTGTGTAAAGAAAATAAAATTAGTAAAGCAGAATATTCTAATGGGCCTACTTAACTGAAGGAGTTCCTCATGGGCTGTTCCCTGTGGTGTTCTAGTGGTTGAGAACGTTGATGCTTTGGCGTAACGATGTGGCGTATCACAAGAGATGTTCAGCCAAAGTTACGCCCCTGGTTTTGTAACCATGTGCTGCATAACTGCGTCTCCCTGCGCTGGAGTAGCGTTTCTCTGCAAACGCCTACCGCCAGGGTCCCAGCTGACGAGCTGCTTAAGCACGATGCAGCGAGATCCTTAAAACCCTAGTGAGATTGCTCATGTGCTTAAAGCCAGGCGTGTGCTTAGCTACTGTGCTGAACTGGGCCCTCTTACCTTTCATTTGCTATTGTGATAATTCTGTATGAATATTGCCTGTCACTAAAGTCAATGTTTATTATCTGTTTAGTGCAGTAATTATCCCCTATATTGCAAGCGCCCGCCAGTTTTAGCATACACAGACATTTTGGTGTTGGCTGTTGCTTTGTGTTCTAGAGCTAAACACAAAGTCTACGGTAAGGTTTAGTATTTGTAATTTTCACTGTGCTATTCCTAGATTTGGAAGGAACTCTAAGATTAAAGGTGGCTGGGGGGGGTGTTTAGGTTCTTTGGTTAATGTTTGTTTCTTTTGTCTGTTTCTTTTTCTTTCATTTCTACACATTCATGCAGTATTTCATGGTTCTAACAAAGCAGCAGTAAAAAAAACTCTTGAAGCATGAAAATTAACTGGTGAGGGGCCTCATTGCTTTTTTAAAATTGTAGTTTATTTATTTCTAAATACTTTTTTAAAAAACAATTAGAGGATCAGATGCATGACTTTTTTAATGGATGCAGATCTTCTATGAGGTGTCTCGAGATAAGTCTGAGGATTTGTATTTAGATGCCAGAAATGTTGTAGTTGCACTAATTTGAAATGTTTAGATATAATTGATAAAGATCCTCTGAGACATAATTTTGCATGCAAAATTACCCCATAATCTCTCTGTAGGTGTGTTAATATATTTATGCGTTAATGCCCTTTATCTAAGTGACCTTTTTCCCCCTCTCCCTCCATAACTTTGGGTATCTAAATTGGTGACAGCTCAATGACACAAGCGAGATAACAGTGCTGTGTATTATACATTTGTTTATATTATCGGCACTTCTCAGTATAGGTGGAAGGAACCATTACCTTTATTTAACAGTGGTTTTTCTTTTTTGTTGTTGTGTTTTACAGTTCTTTTCCCTGGTTCAGCCTGAACTATATACCAGGCCCTGCTGAAAATACCACCCAACAGTTTTCTTCTGCAGCTTATCCAGTTTCTCTTAAGTGCCCTGTACATATTGTATGTTTTATGATGAGATGCAGTTTCTTAATATGTATTACAGAAACACTACTGGTATTTGCAAATATGTAGTAAAATTGTTTTATTGAACTCTCATTTTGGGGGCTTGGGCACATTAACAAATTAATCCATCTGTATAGGGCTTTTGCTGTTGGATAGACTAAAAATACCTACGTAATTACTTGTTTCGTAGTAGGACCCTTAAAATTGTGTGTGCAGAGCAGGCAGTAAAATAAGCCACTTGTCTTAGTTGGCTGCAAGATTTTGGGCCAGAAGTTCCTTCTGCAGTGGCAGTATGTGGCAGCATTCTTGGTACAGTAAGCATGGCACATACTGGAACAAATGCATGTTACTGCACAGGTAAGGAAGGTGCCGCAGTAGACTGTATGTATGCACCCGTCCACCCTCAGACACACAGCCACAGCGCGTATTTGAAGATCTGCAGAGACTTTCATTCTCATTTGACAAGTCAGCAAAAGCCCTACGCTTGATTCCACAAAAAATATTTCCATACCTTCTCTTTAAGTTTTACAAAATTTATGTGGTAGGTGTAAAAGAAAACATAGTGAACTGTACCATATTATTAACCCCTAAATCAAACTTTTTTTGTCTTGTGTATCTTGATTTTTCTGTGTGCTTTGTAGTGAAGCAGCCGACACGAGTCGTTGTTCATAAAACAGCTTTTGAAAGTTGAGAGCACACCCCTGGAGAACCGACTGTGCTTGCTTACGTTTGGTTCATGACTTAAAAATCGAGTACAGGTGATGAAATCTTGGCAGTGTTAACAAAAAAGTAGTGTGTATTGTGCTATTTTTTTGCTCTAGAAACTTAACCATTTGTAGAGAAAAAGGAACAGTCAAATTTTCACACATTGAAGTTTCATTCTGACAAAAAAGTTAATGATAAATATTAATATACGTCGAGCTTTGTATTTTAGCCAACATAAGTACTTTCAACAAACTCAGGTGGTGTATCAGGGAGACATTTTCTGGGTGTATTTGTGTATTTTCTGCCTCTGAAGCGGAATGCATTCTAACGCAAGGCTGTTTCTCTGCAGGAGTTATTCCTGATGAGACTAAGGCTTTGTCTCTCTTGGCACCAGCTAACGCTGTGGCAGGTCTGCTGCCTGGAGGTGGCCTCCTGCCCACTCCCAACCCGCTTTCTCAGGTAGGCTTGTCGCTTGGATGTACTCCGTTAAATTCCAGTTTACTTTCTGTTGGGTGTGCTGATGCTGATACCTGGAATGGTTTAGTTCACGTACCCTGACGGATTGTTGCAGCTGTCTGATATGAACTGTGGCCAAACGGTGATAGGTTGCTAGATGGGATACTTCTGTTCCCCTGATACGATGCGTCTGGTGTCCCGGGGGCCCGGTGTTTCTCTCTCTCTCATCCCTCTTCTATTCGCTCTACACTTACAGCCGGATTTGGCCAGCAGGAGAGATCCTGTAGATTGTAAATTCGTGAAGTTGGAGGAGCTGACGTGCTATGGGGATACCCTCCGCTAATACTCCAGCTGGGGGGAAAAATTGTAGCCTGTGTTGGCTCGTTATCTAAATACGCAAGAATCTGTGTGGAAGGTGAACAGTGAGAATAACATCTTGTGGGAAAAGTTCAGTCAAAGCACATATCTTATTAGAGAAGAGAGAATCAAAACACAATAGCTTTTCAACCCATTTGCCAGTTTTAACCGAATCTGAGAAATTTAGAGATGTAATAATATTATAATGTCTTTTAACATAAAACGTGTTAATGTAAATCCTAAATTGATTTAGATATGTGGTAGTTGGATCAGAAACATGCAATGAATTTTTATTTTAACACTGGAAAATAATTTAATTTTATACTATTTCTTGAATGTAGTGGAATGCTCTACTTTTTTACCTTTTTTTTTTTTTTTTCCACCCCCTACCCCTTGGGATGCAGAGGAAATAGAATTTCCTTTTAGAATATTTATAAGAGAAGAAAAGCTTTCATGTACTGAGCTTTGGAGTACCTGAATAAGGAGAACTGAAATACTCTCACTGACCTGAGTCTGATGTTTCCCGTAGCTGGAAGTCCAAGTAAAACCCAGTTCAAGCTCCTGCGCGTCTGGTGCTAGGGAATCGTGACCCGAGAGGTTTGTAGCGGTTGAGTATGGCTTTGTCTGACTGCCGTCTCTGTTACAGATCGGTGCTGTTCCTTTAGCTGCTCTGGGAGCTCCTGCTCTTGATCCAGCCCTGGCTGCTCTTGGGCTTCCTGGGGCAAACTTAAACTCTCAGGTAGGTCACGCATGTCCAGTTTTCTGTAGGGTCCCTAGCACATCTGCGGTTTGAGCAGCGTACGTGATGCTCTCGGTGCTCAGTGCTGTGTTAAACGCAAGCTGGAGACGTGGCGATACCGTCCTTGGGTTTGGGGAAGGGCTGGCAAACCCTGCGCTTTATTAACGGCACCCTAGGCTGCACGGCCTGCTGCTTCTGAACGCTGCTTCCCGTTGTTACAGAATGCACTCTGTGTTTCCTGGCATAGCAGGTTCATGTAAGAACGCTTCTCTTTTGCTACTCTCTTCTGTTTTAAAAGTAATTTTAATTTATATCAGTTTAATAGCCGCTGTCTGAAAAGTCCAGTGAGTGGATTTTCCTCAGCACTTGTTTGGAATAAAAAGTATCTGTAGGAGTATCGAATTCTGGTGTATTTAGTATCCAGAAGGACCTGAAAAATAATTTGAGGGTATTAAGGACATAGTTCAAATATCTGTCGTTATCAAGCTGTGAACCCCTCTTGTAGTTGCAGTAAAAAAAAAAAAAAAGTTGTTTGACTTTTAAATTTTGTAGGTGTAGAAAATACTGAGGAGACTTTGTCAGACTGTAGTCTTCTTAAAACTGAATTAAAAAAGACTTTAAGTGCTGAGCAATAGTGAGTAGAATAATGAGTTAATAGTTAAGATGCAAGAACCAAATACTGTACAGAGAACATGTTTTACAGGTAAAAGAGGTAATAATTTAGTGCATTGCTAAGAAATTCATCATTCAGCATTCTCTTTGTGCATGCCACATGTAGTAACAAGCAAATAATGGCAATAGTGAAATAACAAATGAAAAAAAAAAAGCATTCTAAATGCATATTAGAAAAATACAGATTTGGTGGGATGGCTTGTTTCCTTTGGCCGTTAAGCCAGCTGGTTAACAGACCGTTTGGGTTCAGCACATGGCTGCCTCTGCATAAAGAAAACCCGTGGGGTCGCAGGAAGTGACTGCTTGTAATAGTGTCTGGATTTTCCTAAAAGTTGTAAAATGTATTTTTTCATTGAATATTTAGAGTAAAGAAGATTTTGCTTATTGTTCATACATTGACATTGAGGACTTCCCATGGACAGGCAAATCGACTCTCGCGAGGTCGCTCTTCCCTTGAGCTGACAGAGGAACAACCTGTAAACACCATTTTTGTCTTGAAGCGCTTTGGCTCTGCCCAGGAGAGTGCCTGTGTTTGGCTGCCGTGGGACGAGGGGCACCACTGGGGTGTGATGTCCGCGCCCTCGGCCCCAGCCACGAGTTTGAAACCAGAGCGGGATCCTTTGTGTCTGTGACTTGTTTGGGATGTGGTCTGTTTGGGGATTTTTAATCTGTAGGGAATTTGGCTTTAGCCGCTGCCGAGAGCGCGTTCAAGGAGGATGATCTTCTGAAGCATGCACGTCATGGAACACGGTTGTAACTTTGGTTTTTTCCTTGCAGTCTCTTGCAGCAGATCAACTGCTAAAGCTCATGAGCACCGTGGATCCAAAGTAAGTATGGTGTTTACAAATATTTGTACAGCAGTACGCTTGCCTTTTTGCATATCCGTGTGAGCCAGCACCAGTCTTTGTGCTGCTGGGTCTGATTAACTGGAGAAAACTAGTGTCTTGGGGATTTAGGGACAGAAATTCAATTTTTTGTATGTCATTCTTGTCCATAATGGAAAGGTGCAGCTAGCACCGTCCTCCCGCAAGGCGGAAAGGAAAGCGCGCTGGCTGAGGAAGCGCTGGGAGCAGCAGCAGCTGTAGAAGGCAGTAATAAAAGAGTCGGTGTGTGTCACAGCTGTCAGAAGGTAACAAAAGGCAGCAGATCTTACTGCTTGGTAGAAAAGGGGAGCGAGTGACACTAAGCACAAGTGTTTGCTAATTTTTATTTCAGTATTCAGTTTTGTGAGGATAATTTTGTTCGAAATCATATGGTGTGGGGAGAGCAAGTAGGGAAGGATTGCAGCACTTCACGTACTAGCGTGCCGTGACGCTGTCGGTAACATTGCAGTAGGATGATGAAAGCATTGGAAAAAAGCTATTAACAAATTGCTGGATGAGAGGGTACTAGAGGGGCAGGAACCATACCTGCCTGAAAAGCCCTTGTACTGCAAATTGCAGGAAGCTCTGGGGAGAATTCTTTCAACTCTGGGCTTCGGGAGGGCCTGTCAGTGTGTGCCTGCCCTGCTGCTGCTGTTCCTGTGTTTACAAGCAGTCAGAGCCCCCCGCTCTCCACGGGGGATAAAGCTGTGTGTGTGATCTGTCTTCGTGTTTAATACTGTTCTGACAGGTTGTTCTCTGTGTCAGACTGACGCTTGTGTAAGCGGGGAGCACACAACTGATTGAGCAGAATCGTCACGCGAGATGCTGTACCAGATGAGCACCAGTCAGGTGTCCTGGGCACGCCTGGCTGGCGTGAGAGCCGCCTTGTAGAACGCATCTGAACTTCAGATGGCGTCGCTATTTGGAGGCTTCTCAGTATGGCTTATAAAAATGGGAGCTTTCTGCTGTGTAATACGCTGTTCGCTGGGGAGTTGCTCTTGCAGGTGATGAGAATTGAAGTCGTGTTGTACAGAAATGTTCTGAAAAGTGTCATCAGACACATCTGTGCAAGACAACACCAACTTTCCCGCTCTTTGCAGTTCACGGGCGTTCTAAGAGCCATATGTGCAGTATCCTGTGCCACTGTTTTGGCACAGGTACCACATCTGGACTTACTGCTCTGTTACCTGGACGGCACAGAACGCAGGCAGGCTCTCATTCACCTGGATCAGTCGCTTTGAGCAGGCTCAGACTGCCAGTGGAGGCACGCGTCTCCTGGATTCGTCAGTACTCACTTTCTAAAATGCTTATTTCCCAGGTTGAACCATGTAGCTGCAGGTCTCGTTTCACCAAGTCTGAAGTCAGATACCTCCAGTAAAGAAATAGAAGAAGCTATGAAGAGAGTACGAGAAGCACAGTCGTTAATTTCTGCTGCTATAGAGCCAGGTAATTCTAAATCTCATTCAACCGAAGGTGGAGTTTTGGCGTGGTGTGTGATAAAAGCTAACGGCGTGCAAAATACTGCCTTAGTGCTTTCATCTGCTGTAGCTGGCAGGTTTTAATTGTCCTGCAGAAGCCACTTGGCATTCTGGGGGATGATTTCCTTTCTTTTAATTCCTAATCTGTGGAAGTTTGTAAATAATTTTTTTTTTTTTGGTAGCTTATTTCTGTAGATTTTATTTTGGAACAAGATGCAGCAGTTCATCCACAAATAGCAGTAACTTGGAACAGTGAAAATACAGTTTAGCAGCCTCCTGATGGTTTTCAGGAAGGAACAGAGCTCCTGTTCTTTTATTATAACAGAAAAATCTGCTGATTGTTTTGTTTGAGGCTTTTTGTGGGAATTTCAGAACAGTAATTTGAGAGGTTCTTCAGCCCTTCACAAAATGGCAGAGATTTTAACAAGACTTCCCATTGCCCTGCAGCTGGATAAGGCTTCACTTCAAATGTCAAAATATTCCGTAGGTTTTCTGTGTCTTATTTGTATCTATAGTATGAAGCTCAACTTCCTTCTCTTTATAAGTCTTTTTTAATACTAAAATAACACTGGGTTTTTTACTACGCTTTTCCTTTCTAACTCCAGACAAAAAAGATGAAAAGCGAAGGCATTCAAGGTCGAGGTCACGCTCGAGGAGGAGGAGGACACCTTCTTCATCTAGACACAGGTAGGCAGCTTATTTGTGTCAGTTCTGTGGGCTGCTCAAAAGCAGTTTCTTCAGAAACACTTCTTGGAACTGACACCTCACTTGTAGAGGCTGGCAGGTTTGGCCTGCTGGTGCCAAGTCCTTCCTTTTCCCGTTTCCTTGGCGGACTCAGTGCGGCTCCTTTGCCGTTTTCAGTATTATTTGTTCCGTTTTCCTGCCGTTGTGCGTTGCCGTACCGTTAGCACTGAGCAGACAGATTCTGAACAGTGTATCAACATTCCGTGTGTGTAATGCCCACATACCATGTGTTACTGGTAGACGGTCCAGAAGCAGATCAAGGAGGAGGTCCCACTCAAAATCAAGAAGCAGGAGGCGATCTAAAAGTCCAAGGCGAAGAAGATCTCATTCCAGAGAGAGAAGCAGAAGGTCTAGGAGCACATCCAAAACCAGGTGATTGCTTCAGTAAATCTATCATACTTGCTAGAAATTAAATTACTTAATTTTGGTGCATTGTTTGGAGAAAAAAAAACACAACCCCCAAAACTGCAGGCAGACAGAAAAGCTAGGGCAGAAGGAACGGAGGGCTCTTGTTAAAGTCTCTTGTAGAGTCTTAGAGAACTGTATTCCACGTGCCCTGTGCGCACAGGGCGTTACCTAAAAACACGTAGCGCGCTTCCCGTGGGACTGGGCAGGCGCAGCAGTAGGCATTAGCTGCCCTGCTCCGGAGGCGCAGGTTTTGTGCCGTTTGCGGACGGAAGCTGTCGGAGCTGTTCGTTTCTTTTGCTGTGGATCGTTGCAGCCTTTGTTTCCGTAGCGGCACTGGACTGGCCCCAGAAACGCTAAGCGGTGTCCGCTGCCCAGTATAGTCCCCATGTCTTCATTCTCCTGCATAGCAAAAGTAGTGAATGCTACTTGAATAGTTTGAAAATGACTTAAAATCTGTATTTTACTAAAAGGGATAAAAAGAAGGAAGAGAAAGAAAAGAAACGTTCTAAAACTCCCCCCAAAAGCTACAGCACAACCAGACGATCAAGAAGCACAAGCAGGTACAGTGACATGGAAGTTTCCTTGGTCTCTATTCCCTGCATGGAATAAATACCTGCAGAATGTCTGCCTTTTGTTTTTTAACCACTCCCAAAGTTACCTTGCAACACGGAGAAGAGCAAACTGTTTTGTTTCAATTTGGAAAGAGTCAGTATCCCCAACGCCATCTACGCTAGCAGTGTGCTGATGGAGGTGGAGGTAGAACAGGAGAGACCTGCCTCTGCTGACCAGGGCGCTAGTCGTAAACACCCGCCTCGGGTTCTGCACGCCCGCTGCCTTCTGCGCGGCGCTGCTGTTACAGCCAGGCGTGTTCTTGTAGCTAAAAACAGAAAAATCAACTTCGATCTCTCTTTCCTGCAGAGAAAGACGACGTAGAAGAAGCAGGAGTGGATCACGGTCACCTAAAAAACCCAGGTCTCCTAAAAGAAAAATGTCCCGGTCCCCATCTCCAAGAAGGTCAGTAAGCCTCCTGGCTAAAATCCCAAAATAAACGGTGTCTGGTTGTGGTTTTCATTCCTCTGCACGCCTGTCGTTGTAGACACAAAAAGGAGAAGAAGAAGGATAAAGACAAGGAGAGAAGTAGAGATGAGAGGGAGCGGTCAACGAGCAAGAAGAAAAAAAGCAAAGACAAAGAGAAGGATCGGGAGCGCAAATCCGAGAGCGATAAAGACGTGAAGGTATGTTTAAAATCCGGCTCCCCTGCCTCTGCTGGAGCGCTAACCGTAACCCAGCAGGGACTCTGAGAGCAAGTTGTAATTATTTTTTTTTTTTGTCCCGGCGAAGCAGGTCACAAGGGATTATGACGAAGAAGAACAGGGCTATGACAGTGAGAAGGAGAAAAAGGAAGAGAAGAAGATGGCAGATTCCTCCTCCCCTAAAGTGAAGGAGTCCGCCGGTGATAAAGGCAGCGGCGATTCAGCGAGGGAGTCCAAAGTGAACGGGGATGACCACCACGAGGAGGACATGGATATGAGTGACTGAATTCTGCCTGCGCGGCGCGCCCGGCCGCAGGCGTGCGTCAGTGTCATTCCTGTGTGATTCTTTTACGCTGTACTCGTTAATCCTAAACCTAGATGTACACAGCTGTAAGCTAGACATCGTTTGTAAATCCGATACTAACTCCACCAGAGGCTTTAGAGGAGGGGACCCACTCTGTTACGGCCACAGGGATTGCGCGGCCGAGCGGTTTTTACCAACTTGGCGAGGCTTCGAGCAGAAGTACCGGCTGCACGCGTCCACAGCAGGCGTGGACCGGTTGTTGCGTGATCTCCCGTAGTAACCAGCTCGCCGGCAGCGTTCCTGCGCTCCAGTCGTTGCGGCCGTAGAGCAGGGTAGGGCACGCACCGCTGCATGTCCGTCGTGGCAGACGCCCTCCGCCCGCTGCGTCCCGCAGCGCACGCGGATCCGCCGAAGGGTCTCGCGTGTGGCTACGCAACCGATCGACAGTACGGCTGCAGCTAAGCATCCTGCCATAGCTAGCTTTTGGTTTTTGGGTTTTTTACTCCATGTGGCTGGGGTTAGTTTGTTCTCTTTCGTTTTTCCTGGTGGGTTTTGTTTGGCTTTGACAAAGTTAAAATGCACTGACCTTTTTGAGGGCTTTTTTTTTTTTTTTTTTTTTTATTTTTATT
>JAAGAY010134394.1:16914-44223 GCA_011801015.1 Ardeotis arabs
GAGTCTGAGTCTAAAGCAGCTGCTTTTTCAACTCCTGCCCAGGCAGAGCGGACCTTGCCCTTTAGATAGGCAGTGTCATTTTTAGAATTTGTAGAAATGTAAATTTTTACCGACTGTTTTGAGAACTTTGTCACTCCGGAGAGGTCTGTGGCACACACCAGTCCTGGGCTTTTCTTTCCCGTGGCGAGGGACAGTTCTTGTAATAAAATAGACACAGGCACGGTGCAGGATGTCCTCAGAGCTGCGCCTGTTCTGTTGTCATCAGATATTTATATGCGAGATACGAGAACATAAACCCATTTCTAGTGATAAAGCCAACCTCTGAGCCCTGGCGCGTGTTGTGACAGTCACGGGCAGGCTGTGGCGCAGGAGCAGGGCAGGACTGTGCTGAACCCCGCCGTTTCTAGGGCCGTTTGGGAACAAACCGCGCCCAAAGGCAGCCGTGGGTGCGCGGAGGCAGCGCCCGTTACTACTCGGAGCTGGGCCCCCGTAGGCAGGTGAAGAACGCCTGGCTGGGTGCGGACAGGCCCCTGCCTGCGTTGTCACTGATTTAAGTACTTGGTGACAGCAAAAGCCAGGCTCACAGCCGCCCGCAGTGTTTTTGAAGCACGGTCTGTACCTCCAGCCACGCACCCTCACCCCTCGGAAACACAGGAGGGTGCAGGTCACAACCCTTACCTACAGCGGATACCCTCTGCTCTGCAAGCTCAACCCCCGGTGGCTGCGGGAGGGCAGAAGAACAATTCAAAGTAAAAAAAACCCAAATCCTAAAAACAAAAGCCTTCAACAAAGCAAAATGAAACTTCAGAAGTTCCAGCTTTTGCTCTCCAAGTCATCCCCAGTTCTCCCAAGAGACCACTGTTACGACCAGTTGCCACATCTTGTTATTTCAGTTACACATTTCCAGATTTAGGAGGTAAAAATTCCGTTCAGCAAAGGGAAAAATCCAGCAAACGCAGGATTTCATTTTTAAGGTGCCCAAGAAAATGCCCCTGCAGAACACAGCAGCATGAGCCTGTCCCCCCGTCCCAGCCCTGCTCCTGAAGCGCCGACAGGAGAGGGTAAAGTTGCTTTTCAGGTGTTGAGCCGCTTCAGAATCAAACAGCATAGTTTGGTCTTTATTCTAACAACTGATACAACCAAAACTGACTGTTAGTGAAGGGAGGGTAAAAACATGGCCCAGACAGCTAGTAAAATGCAAAAAGTGACATTGTTTCCATGATAATTACAAATTGTAAGGAAAACAAGAGTGAAACTGCAGCATTACAGGAAATTTGTTAATACAGATTAAATAATGCAGTTATCCTTGTCAATTACAAATCAAGAACACATACATTGAAAAAAAACCAAAACAAACAGTTGCTTGGAGTATCAACTGACCGAGGTGGGTTTCCAGCACAAATACATCCAGAGTTTCTGTAACACCTCCTTTCACACAGAACTCAAGAAGGGCAGTAAAGTGAGTACAGTGACTGGAACAGCAGCTCCGTGAGAGGAAAAAGAAAACGCATTCCCTTTGCCACAAATTAAAGCAGTTGTTTGGAAGACCAGTAAAAGTTTGGTTAAGAAACAAACCCTAGGAATTCTTTTGCAACAACTTCTTAGTTTACCAAAATCAATGGCTGCCTTGTAATTCTCGTTCATAAAAAAAACCTCACAGCCATCAGAAAAGAAAAACAAAACCAAAAACGTGGCGCAATCAGAAAGAAACGATGTCCCCGGCCCGAGCGGAGGTGGTCTCTTCCCCAGCCCCCGGGGCACAGAGGTTTCCTCCTCCCCGCGCGTCCCTCGCGCCGCGCTGCCAACCTGAGAACCCCGCAGCGCCCACGGCGTCTCGGCACGGTGACTCCCACCCAGCCCGCCCAGGCTCCCTGCTCCCCCCCGACCAGCGTGGGCTTCAGCTCCCCGGCTCCTCTGCCGCTCCAGGCTGGCTCCTGGCGATGGAAGCGCCCGCGCGTGCCCGCGTCACGTTAACCTGCTAAAGCTGTCGCGCGCCTCGCTGCGCAGCACTGAGGAGACCACCTCTGCAACCGCCGTGGGGGTGACGGGGAGCAAACCTTCCCTCAGCACCCAGCGTGGCCCTAAGGAAAAGGTAAGGGGAAAACAAAATCTGAGTTCTGCTGGAAAAAACACGCTTCCAGGAGATCTGCTCAGGAGATGGCAAGGGGTACAGCACAGCGGTGGCCGCAGCACAGCTGCGGACGAGGGCTCCCTAGGCTAGGAACACCGCACCCAGCTGCGGCGCTGGGGAGGCTCCCGCGCAGACGCAGCCACCCCGACACCTTCGCGCTTTGTGTCAGCGCAACGCAGACACCCTCGCGAGCAAAACAGACGGCAGCGGATCCAACAGCTACACCAGCGCGGACACGCTCACCCCCACAGAACGGCACCGGCCCCGCTCCGCTGCCGCGCTCACAGCTCCTCACGCCTGTGGATCGCTACGGTCGCGCCAAGACGCGTCCCTAAGGTAGGCTCAGCCTAAATTCCCTGGCACTAATGAGGATTCCGGCGGCTCGCAGCGTATCCATCAGGAAACCGTGCCCCGTGTCCCTGTGTTTTAAGGTTCAAAAAACTCAGCACTAGGAATGTCTCAGACAGAAAATACATCACCAGAAGGTGGAAGGAAATGTACCGAGGAGGAGTTCACCGAGGCTCACGTCACGAGGCTGCCACAGGAACCGGCAAACAGCCACGGAGCTGGGAAGGACGATCTGGCGGGAGTCAGATCCGGCAGCCCCACATTAGGGGAAAAGAAGTAGCAGCGTACATTCACCAGGACAACGCAGAAAGACTCGTCAACCAAATCCGCGTCCACTCTTTGCCGACACTCCGAATTAGAGCAAGCCACTATAAAAAGTTTCTGCAAATCTTAAAAGGTATCAAAGTTAGGAGCTGTGTAATCACGAAGGTTAAAAAGCCCCACAAAATCTGCAGCCAGAGTCCCTGGAAAGCGCAGAGGACGTTTCCAGGAACTGCAGCAGGCTCGGAGTCACACACCTCGCTTGCCACCAGGAGAGGCGGGCGGCTCTGCCGGCAGACGGAGACGGGCAGAACCCTGCTGTCACGGGAGGCTGCACCAAACGCTCTGGTCGTTTTAAAAAGTCCAGAATCCAGCCCATGGCGGGCCCTGCGCTGCCTAAACCACACAGCTCTCGCTACACACGCGCCCTCCTACGGCAGCAAGCTCTGCCACGGCGATCTGGAACAACGAAAACGCAAAGTAGTAGGAAACGCACGGTTCTTTCCCTGTCACACCGAGAAAAAGGATTCCTAACGTGAGAAGCGTTCCTCTGCACGGGCTGACGTTTCCCAACAACTCAGCGCTCCTGTACGGCGCCCGCACTCGCTCCAGTTCCACGCCTGGCACAAGACCTGGTCCAGCAGCGCTGCACAAGACGTCCCACCCTGCGACGGGCAGCTCTGAGGGCGACAGGAGAAACCTGCCTTCGTCCCCCGGACACCGAGTCCCAGCCTCGGCACCGCCGGGTACCTCGGTCTCCGCGCGCTCCGGCCTGCTCTCTCACGGTACGGAGCTCAGCTGCCCCCAGGGGGGAGCTCGAGGTGGGTGTCAGTTTGTAGCGCAGATGTGAAACACGCCAGGAATTCATCCTTACTTGGAAGAACAAGTTCTATCATTCCCATTGAATGTTCAACACCCGCTACCGATACAGTACTGCACAAGTAGTTACAACTCCACATTTCCCTTTGCTGTTGGCCCCCGCAGTTCTGTTTTGGCTCGATTCTGAATGAATAACTCCAGCGGATCGACCGCAGGCTGCAAAGCAAACACCGCTCACCTGCCAGACCCGCAGGTGCATCGCCGTGCTGGCAGAGGATCAACCTCCCCTTCCCACGTTCAGCGGCTCCGCACTTTGCCGACAGCGATTCACTAGGACCCCGCGTACGGCGTGGATGCTGCACTTCCCGAGACGGACAGACGGATTCCAGCAGTTGTGGAAGAACATCTGCTCCAGAGCTGCATTTCCAGGGCCCGGCGATGCGCCTGACAAGCCAGCTTTTATTGCCGTGTGACAAGCCATCTCCACGCGTCCCCGGCACGTCGGTTGGGCGGTCACCTTCACTAAGCATCGACGGTACTCTTCGTAATAAAGTTTGATACTTAACTCTATTGGTTTCCAGAAAAAGTTGTAACTACAGTGCACAAAGAATATAATTCTGAAAATATTTACACTTTTGTACAATGACACCACAGCACTTGAATCTAAATTTCTGAATACAAACAAATAGCACCATTAGCCTTTTGCACAAATTCTTCCTAACAGGCCAAAGAGCTGGACCCTGGTCGAACGAGGAGACTGGAGCCACCCGGCACGGGAATAAGCTCAACAAGCCAGAGGACTGAAGCGCCTATCTGCTCAAAATCTTGAGAGGAAGGAAATTGATTGGGAAACATCCTAAACATTCACAAATAAGATCTTCCAGCGTGAGCCCTATTCGATGTGCACCACAATTAAACTAACTGCAAGAGAAACGTGTTCTTCTACGAAGATTTAACGCTTGAGCTTATTCTAGAACTCCTTATACGCACCCCGTGTTTCCGAGCGGCTGCTGAATACGAACACAAGATAACCTAGCTGCTGCTCAGCCATGATGGAGCAAGTCTCCTAAGTGAATGTGAAAAAAGAAGAAAAAAAGTGATAATTTCTAGCTAATGAGCCTCCCAGCATGCTAATCAACACAGCGTCGTGGGCAGCAGGGACTTCCAAGCCAGCAGGATGAAGAGAAGCTAAGCGCAGAGCCGAAGGCAGGTCAACGAGGAGCTCAGAGGAGCTGAGGGCTGGGAGACACGGAGAGCACCACGTCGGGCTGCACTGCGGTGCCAGAGGAGGTACCTGGCTCCCTGCGGGATGACAACGCAACTGTTTAATGGGCACCATTTGGTTCATTCAGCTACAGGAGACGCATTCCTCCTACTGTACGTCCAACTAACATCCAGCTTACTGAACTATACACAATGATACATACTTTACAGTTCATGAAAACAAAGCTTTAAAGAACAGAGCGTGGTCATCTGAAGTACAGCGGGATGTTTTTCAGGGCTAAGACCCAGCTAAGACATTTTCACTTTTATGCTAATGGTCCAAGAGTGCTTTCTGCATCACCAAGAAATGTAAAAAATTTAAAAACGAATGATAGTCCTCACGGCTGTTAGGTACTCTCGGGGTCGCTGAGGCGTCAGACGACCACGCCTGCGGTACGGGATGTATAAAAACGCGAGCGACACATCAGGAGACTTGCTGGAAATCAGGAACCGGATTAGACGCCCGCTGTAGTGAGTATCAGTACATCAGTCCTTTGATGCATGTTCCCTTTTCTTCCGGATTATGAAGTTTATCCCTTCCTTCACGGCCCACTTTGCTACCTCTATCGGTGCGCTATTCGCATCCGTTTGCTGTCACTGTGGTACACTGGTATCGTCACTCACCAGGAACCTTCCAGTTCAGTTAGAGGTCAGGGAAACGGCTGGGGTCCTCCTTGTAGTGATCGGGAATAGTGAAGATGGACTCATCAAACTCATCGTAACGGAACTCCTGAAAAGTCACAGTGGCTGTGATGGTGGGAAATACAGGAATATCTACACAGGAAGCAAAACGGCAGAGTGAAGAGCGAAGAAATACAGATTACCACTAATTACCAACTGTTACTTAAAGATGTGTAACTCTGGACTCGCTAAAGACGTAGGAGCTGGTTTAGCAGTCTATACAAACCGCAAGAGCTTTGAGTTGCTGTTAGGGAAAGTTATGTCAGAATACGCTCAGATACCCTGAGCGCAGAAACCACACCCAGCTCAATACCCCACTCAAAACTGTTAAGAATATTAATTCAGCGTTTTGCTTTCTTGATGCAGACTGGCGACACGGAACCCAGTGTGCTGTGAACACACAGATCAATCTGTTGAAATAGAGGGCATTGGCTTGAAGATGAGAGAAGATAAAATACTCTTGCCACACGCAGGCTCCAGCTGAGCAAATCCACATCAAAAGATGGACCTTTCTGATGTTTGCTTTAAACCAGAACCCTTTTCCAGTGTGAATGGAGCTTGAACACCTAAAAGCGATCTCAAACTGGCTTGCCTGTGAACCAACTTAATGAGCTAAGCAAAAATTCCATCCTCCATAAACAGAGCTCTGCAAATATGATGGGAGCTAGAACATAGTCTGTTCAGAATTGTCTGGCTTAAACAGCTTACTGGTACGCAAGAAATCCTGTAGATCTTAGCAAAAGTACTATTACTTTTTTATGCTGTGATAATCTACACCACGAATAAATTGCTTTATACATTTCCATCTGTTGGAAGTGTAACAGTTCTCTGTTTATTTGTAAGTGAAAAATACATCACCAGTAATCCCTGAGGAAAAAGAAACACAAAAATGCTACAAAATACTTAACTGATGACTGAGATCATCCTTTAATGCAAGGATAAATCAGCACTACCTATATTATTCTCTGAGTAAGACCCTAGCATTAGGAAACTGTAAATCAGGGAGCTTTCCTCCTGACTGGGACTATACTCGCCCTTCAGCTGCAGCTTTCCCACCCAGAGTTACCTTCCATGAACTTAGCCAAGTTCTCCTGAAACCTACAGCAACGCACACTTCAGTAAGAGAGTTCTTCTCCAAAACTTACCAGAACTTTTGAACATACTGCACAAATGAGTATATACACTTTGGAAAGACAAAGCCACAAGAGTTGTAGTCATCTTACCTAGTTTTACCGGAAAGCCTGGCGGAAGCTTCATTTGAACAAATTCTCTAAGTTTGTTAAAGTGCTTGAAGGGTGCAATTACTTCTAAAACATTCAACAATCTGAAAAGGAAAACGGATTTCATTACAAATTCTTGTTTCACAAGCTTTCCCTCTAGAAGAGATAAAGATGATAAAAAAAGGAGTTGAAGAATTGCGTCGTGCTTCTATATCTGCCTCCTCAGGGCTTCAGTAGCAGCACCCTCACACTCAGTTCTTCGTGATCCATACCTTATCACCACAGGTGTACAAATTAACATCAAGGCTTTAATTTCTGGTCCTCGTTTCACACAGGACACTGAGGCATACAGTACCACACCCTCTCCTCCACGGACACAAGGAACCTGACACGGCTTTGTATTGGATAGGGACACAACGTTGTGCTAGAACTTGTTACAGGCAAAAATGGTTTAGAATTCTGTAGAATGGGGCACATCAGTACTGCGACACCTTAACGATAAACCTGGCCAAACCTCTGCTCTTCTCAAGGAGGAGAAGCGCTTGGCTCTTCCAGTACCAGCACACCAGCGCTGAGGTCTCCAATTTTACCAGTTTACTTGCATACCAGTGTGACTTCATTCACAGGTTTGAAACTGCCCAGTATTCCCATATCTGAAGATATGAACAACTCTGCAGTTCAGAAACACATTAAGACCTTTCCTACATACACATAACATTCATCGCCAGCACTTTTGACTTACGATTCAATCCCTAAGGGAAATTCCTGGCTCATAGCTATCGTGGCTTTAAAGGTTTTCTTGCTTTCTTTGCAGACCAGCTCTCTGCCCAGATGAGGAGCTCTGTAGGGGGGAAGGGGGAAAGACAGTCAGTTGTTCTCTCAGTGAAACCTTGGTTTTAAAGGAAGGCAGACAGACTCAGGTTTGAAAACATCAGTAAAGAATCCCTACACTACAGCAAATGCTTTAAAAGTAAAAGCTGTAAAAGATGAGACAATAATCATCTTAATTTAGACTACTATGCGTTTTACTACACCAGTACACAAGTCAGAGACAGGGAAACGACTTAAGAAAAGTCTTCAAATAACTCCTCATAAACATTATATTAATAAAGACTACAGAAAGACACAACAGCTACCCAGAAATAGATACAGCTGATTCCAGATGTTAATTAAAATGTGAACAAAGTACCAAGTTGATCTAGAAAAATTTGCTTTCAGCCTAAGACAAGGCACAATCTCAAGAGAAAGCAGAAAAGTTACTCCACTATCACTAGAAGGCAACACTGGAAAACACAGGACAGAAAATTCTGTTACGGGAGAGGAACGGACAGGTAGCAAATAAGATAACAAACCTTTTCCTCTTTTGCTTTGTATTAGCTAGAAAACTCCCATTAAACTCCCTTTGGTTAATCAGAGTATTAAACAAAGTGAATTCTTACATACGTACATATTTCTGTCCCAAGAACACCAAAGCAGATACACGTGCCTTTTTAGGAAGCCTGTACCGTAATATCATCGTATTCCCAGGTAACGTCTGACTACAGGCTAGCAATATCTTTGGAGAAAGGGCTTTTGTCACTGTTACTGGTGTGACACGGTCAGTACGTTTTGTGGTCCTTCTACATTCCACAGCTAAACAGCACGCAGCCCTAGAAACTGAACTCGGGCAGAGGCGGATCCCCGGCTGAGGCAGTAACACTGGTCATGCAGACAGGTGTCCCAGCCAGCCTACTGCAGAACGTTGAACATCTGGGACACCAAACCTCACGCTCCTCCGTCCCCACAAAACTACAAACAAAAAGCACCCACAAACTAGAGAACGCACAAAAAAACCCCACAAAAAACACCACCTCACACCAACAGCCTAAAGGTGTCCATGGAAGCTAAAGTCAGCGAAACAAAAATACTCACTTTCCGTTTTCAGCAGATATGTACTCTTCCCACGTGATCGTATTGGGGGATGGCGGCGTGAGCGACTGCCGTCTGACGGGCTGTGCAGAAAAACACGTCTTAACTGTTTATCTTCCCTCACATGCTCTTACAATTCGGCCATTCACAAGACACAACTGTACTCCTGACCTACGAAGAACGGGAATACAGCCTATCCAGTCTGCAGCCGACACCTCGCTGGGCTTTCCCACCCCCTGCTCTCACAGGCTCCACTTAGGGATTCGGCCTCCCGCTGTATTCCACACGGAAGCTGGCTGGCTCAATACACCGGCTCATCAGTTAATTCAAGCCTCTGAATGGCAAGTAAGACAGCACAAGCTGATACAGAAAGAAATTAATCATTTTTAAAAGGCTGTATGCCTGTTCCCAGATGACGTCTGGCTCGCTCTGAATAGCTCTTGATTTCACAGTGATAATAACAGGCTTAGCCCATTCTAACGGAGCTCAAGGGAAACATCATTGAAGAGAAAAGCAGGAAGGCGTTCTAAATGATAAACATTTGGTCTAAAAGAAGCCAAAGTGATTTGCCACAGCCAAAACCATAATCTTTCACTAAGAGACAAATTAAGACTGAAATATCCAACACAATCACAGAAATTCCTCAATGTCTGCACTAATCAGGATAATTCATTAATGCATCACCATGATTATACTTGTGGGTCATATTTATTATTTTGAAACTAAGACAATCAAAGCAGAATAAAATCATTATCTATAGATTTTGCTAGATGACTGGTGTGAAAGGCAAACGTTTACATATTGTGAAGAATTACTTAAGTATACCTCAAAATTTTGTTCCATTAAGTTGCCACCTTTACTCAGGCTCTCCATGATAGCTTTATTGCGAAGAATATCCTCCTCACTGAGATGTTCTCTTCTTTTCCTTGATTCTAATACAAGCCCATTAACCAAGTAGAAATCTGCCAAGAAGTTTCCTACTCTTTCCTGCACGAAAGGAATTTGACATTAGATAAAATACAAGCATTTAAATTCTTGTATATCCAAACAACTGCACGTCAGTGCGATATCAGGATGGAAATGCTGTCATTTCCACAGCCAGCCGCATGAGCTATCAGTGGACAATCCCAGCAAGGCACAGAATTTTCAGTACAATCTGTTCTCCCCCCTGCCTATTAGCTATAGTTTTTGTTATCTTTCTTCCAGGCTACTTTTTTCCGAAGAAGGCAGTCAGTCCATCATACATATTGTACGTGGCCAAACCAGTCACTACTGGGGGGGCAGGGAGAGACATTTTTCCTCTGCCCTGAACATCACACTTTGTTACTCCGCATTTCTTCCCAACCACATCACCACAAGGCTGCCTGAACTACTTTGTCTCCAGTACTGCAGTCTGTGACATTTTCTTTCAAGCTTACTGTTTTGTCTTCTCGGAAAAGCCACCCCGTTTGGGCACGCGTGAAGGTAATTGATTTGGTTGATAATGTTGCTGAGTAAATATCACTGCTCATCAAAATGTCAACCTCTTCTTCTGTTTCCACCTCAGATTCCTAGAAGAAAAATTCCCAAATACTGAATAGAACTTAAAAATAATGATTACTACTTCTTCTTCTAAAAAAAAAAAACCAACAAAAAAACCAAACGAAACCCTAGCAAACAAGCAATAAACCTTTTCCTTTGGAACTCTTCCCAGAACTAGCACTTCCTGAACTTTCAAACTGTTTTATAGAAGCTCTGGCCAAATGGTTATCGAATAGTTTAACCTTAAATATTAATGCAAACAAAGCATCCGAGCGTGATTTATCCAGAAGCTCAGCCGCCACATCCTTTCCACAGGCAAAGA
The DNA here is from genome assembly GCA_011801015.1 of Ardeotis arabs. Classification (NCBI taxonomy): domain Eukaryota; kingdom Metazoa; phylum Chordata; class Aves; order Otidiformes; family Otididae; genus Ardeotis; species Ardeotis arabs. Next base: position 27,389 of record JAAGAY010134394.1, read on the forward strand.
TCCACACGCTGAAGTGGTTGCTGGATAAAGCTGTAATTAAAAACTTGACGAAATCCAGGAGGTCCAATGAGCCACACCTTTGCATTAACAACTAAACTGGCCACACAGTGACTAAACGGATGCAAAAGGGTGGCAAGCAAGTTTGAAAACCCACCTGTGGGCATCTAAGTTAAAGCCACTGGCAAGATTAAAACTAGCATGTGTCACAACTTGAAACATATTTGCTTTTTCAGAATGATAAAAGATTTTTCCAAAAGATTCACGTTCTAGCTTCTTCCTCATTTACAAGTGTGTATTCAAAAGCACTGTTTTTCATAAGAAAACTTGGTGTCACCTACACAGCTTAAGTTATAACAACTGAACATAAAATTCTTTGGCTCACATTTCTTTGGAGCTTGTTTGGTCTTTTTGAGAGGCATATTTGTTTACCAGAATAAGTCAGACCTCTGACGTGAAGTAAAAGCGTGAGTATTTCACACCCTACATTCACACAGATACTTACCTCGTGATGTATTCGCTGGTAAACTTTTTGTTCATTGTCTAAAACTACAAAAGATTCAGAGGGTGCGGCATCACCATTAAAAATGAAGCTTAAATCCCCTCGTTGGCACTTCATGTCGGTAAAGTCTATGAGAGTTGTGTCCAGCCTGTGAAAATACCCCAGTACACTCACTAGTAAGTACAGTTTGCAAGCAGGTTTTCATCACAACCAACCAGAGCAAGGCCTAAGTTCTCATATAATATGTCATAAGTGAAGCCTGGATACACAAATTTTAAAAATTGCTACTAACAGTTAATAAGTTTCACATTAAAACACCGCTACCGTTATAAACACATTCCAAACTATTCTGACACTAACTTCATAGGAAAAGGTAAAGGTTTCTTCAGAAAATTTTATTTCAAAGCTGCCAGCAAGAGGAAGTGCCAGGATTTATACAGGCAGCACGTGCCACAGGCTGAGAAACACAACCACCCCACGTGACCAGCAGCCTGTTCCACGAGAGGCAGCCACTGATTTGAGTAACAATATTAGGACATGACCCAAATTACGAGCCAGACTAAGAAACAGACTGATTTTTTTTTTTAATTTGACTTATTTTAGTCGCTATTTCTATTTTTTCCCCTCACCAACACACAAGAAATGCTTCTGCTGACCTGAATAACTGGAAGATGGAGCCAAGGACAAAGATCTCTAGCAATTCCTATCTGCTATTGCTAGAATTCCTACTTTAACAAAGATGGTTAAAGAACCTGACTTTAGTGACCACTTCAGCTCTAAGGGGTGACTGCTTACTGCTCATCATATACTGGCCTCTGATTTCAAGAAAGAATCTGTAGCTACTTCCACTCAGTGCCAGTCTTGTAACTCCCAGTCCCACACAACCAGAGCACACAGAAACGAGAAGGAAAATGAAAAATCCAACCAGTCAGACTCAAATTTGACCTAAAAAGTCAGTTCCCACACCTATGCTAACAGCATTACGAGAACAACATTTCCTACAGATTGAATCTCTCAAATCATATTCCTGACTTTCTTTGTTTTAAACCCTGGAACCTAAAGAAAAAGACAGAAAAGACATTTGAATCCAAAAACCCAAAACTAAACCAGTTACAGAGCTGAGTCTGGCAAGATTCCTGGAAGCACTCTATTGAGTTTGTGAATCTGTCACATTAAGCATTTTAAAAAACAGGAACCACATCACTTTTTTGCTGGAGCTGCAACATTTCTCCACAAAACAGTGAACATTCATTTACTTCAAGTTGTGTTAAAAATATCAAACTCCTATTTTTCAAATAATCATTGTAATGTCTGGTAGATAAAGCCTTACACAGCTTAACTGCTTCTGCTTTACATTTTAAGTTGCTCAGGAAATGCAGTTAAATTCAGACCAGAGAAAAAACCATAGTTTGAGGTTCAAACCACTTCTGGCCTCTAAACAGCAACGTACAAACACAATACTGCTTCACAAATGTTTGCAGACTCCTCAGTGATTTATTTCAGGCTGGATTTATTTCACTAACATGCAGATATTTATGACTTGGATAACAGACACTGTAAACTCAGTCCTTACCTGATATTTATACCTTGTTTGTGTATTTTACATGCATCAGAAGGCAGGATTCGGGAAAGTAAAGGCACTAGAGGCAGGGAGAAAGAACGCAATTAGGACACCGAGGTTCCTCTGCAAAGTATTTCTACTAAAACTACACATCAGTTTGAATCTCAATGTATTTCCCTACAAACACAGCACATCCCTTTTCCATCATAACCTCAATACAAATACAACTGAGAAATACCCAGGTTACTTCTATTCAGTAACTGCAACACTCACTTGTAATTCTACAGACTACTGTCAGCATCAGGAGAAAACGTAAAGCGTCCTCAGCCACAGCTAAATAATTTATAAGTTCTAATAACTCATCTTCTAACTGGTTGAAGTTTAAATTCGATGATTTCATAGTTTCTTTCTATATTGTACCAACCGAAAGCCTAGCTACAATTAAAGCAGAACACTCACAAGCAGGAAAAAAAATTCCAATGCACTAAGCTTAAACATCGGGCAAACATCAAACCACCGGTGAACAGAGAGTCAACACAGTATTACAAGATGGATGTAGGAGACCGCAGCTGTCCTCACTCTGAAAAGGACCCTGTACTTTACAGCAACAAAACCAGCCCAACACAACGGCATTTCAACTCTCCTCAAAATGAACTGCAAAGAATTAAGACCACCTGGAAAATGAGTGGACCAAAAACTAGGACAGAGGCACTGCCCAGCGCATCTTTTTCCCTTCAAGAAAGAGAATGTATAGAAAAAACTAAATCATGTCAACGGAGGCAGAGTGAGACTCCCAGAGAAGAGGACCCCTCAACGCCGGCTTTGCCCCTGGCATCACTTTTTCTGTCCCATGTCTGGCTGCCACCATCACACTGCAAGTCAGGCTGGCGTCTCATCACTAAGTAATGTCTTGTCTTACTCCACGCCTAGCTCTACTCTCCTTTTTACGCTGACTCCTCCACAAAAAAGCCCGCTCATTAAACACGCGGCACACGCAGTAGGCCACGGAGAAAAATGAGGTGTTTGTTCCACGTGTGTTCCGAAGTTTGACGGCAGCCTGGCTGCTCATTCCTCCCCTGAATACAGCAAGAGGCACAGAGAGCAGCAAATACTTAGACTATGCCTCTACAAAAGTATATAAAATTACTAGCTTCAATGTCAGTCTGTAACAGAAGGCATCACTTCCCATACCGTGACATTATTCAGACATGTTGATCATTGATAATAAATCTAAGTAAATTAGCAAAAATGTTTCTTCTACAGACAAGAGGAGGTGGAAATTGAGAAAACACTCAATGTTACACAGTTACAGAGAAGAAACACCAAGACGCTAGGGTTTGAAGAACCTACCACATAGCTGCACTTAACTGACAGTCACCGTTTCAAAGTCAGGCTGAAATTCCGGAAATTAAATGCCCGAGCTCCAGTTACCCCACTAAATGGTTCAAACCACTGCTCTGCAGAGACATCAACTGACAACAGCTTGTTCCCCCCCATATCATGTCATTGGATTACAGAACAGAATTCAGCTCCAAAAATAAGCCAAAATAATTCAGCAAAAAAGCTGTCTGTCCTTTCTTTATACTTAGATCTTGAGAACTGGATTGTGAACTTCCCAACGTGCCAACCAGAAGAGAATTTAAGCTTGAGAGAACAAGCACACTGAAGACTGATTACATGATCTCCCTGTGAAAGGAACATGCGAGCGCTTACCCCAGCTTTGAAAGTCCCAGTGAAGCTCTAGATAGAAGTCACCTAGCTGAGATGAAAAGAAGAATATATTAACAAGCTTTTTAGTCGAAATGACAACTGTAAAATTTGCTGAAAGATAGACATTGTGTTTTGCCAAAGAAAACGTTTTCTCTAATGTTAGTATTTGAATTTAAACATTGGAACTTACACATTTCCGAAGCTCTAACTCGAGTAGAATCAATAATGATAAAATTACGTAACTCATTTGAGCTACCCATTTTAATTAATTTTAAAAAATAACAATTGATACAGCTATTAAGCCATGGATTGTAAAAGATTTCTTGTAAATATGTGTTTTAAACAAGATTTATGGAGCTCTTTGCTTGCTTTGACTGATCACGTCCAACCCCATGGAATTACATGTTCTGGCTTAAATTAACGAGTCAAGTTTCAGCTAGGAGCATTCACATACGCACATTTCAATTTGACTTCTGGAAATATGCTTAAGTCATACAAAAATTCCTCCACCTCCACGAACACATGCCGGTCACCTCCTTTAAAATGGATGCAAAGCCAAGGCAAAGTAAGGGGTGACTTGATTAAAATGAGCAGTGCTGGGAACGCACCGAGGTAGGCACACACTGCCACTCCACGCAAGCAGAAAAACATGCAACCCTAGGCCAGGTCCTGCATCAGCAGGAATAAGGAACAGCAAACCTGTTCTGGTAAAGCTGTGCTTGCTTTCTGTTTGCTCTCGCACAAAAACCGAAAGCTTTTCACTTCTAGGCAGACAGCAGGTTTTGGTTTTTTTTTTTTTCTTGGATCAATGAAAAACGTAGGAATGCTGGTAGAGCGTACTCTCAGAGCGTATCACGGATGCAGTTTAGCTCAACTTTTCACAGGTGTGGTGTCATTAACTTAAGGTAACAGTTGGTTTTCTACAAACCCATTCACATTTTACCACTTGATAAGGAGAAGCTCACCCCACCCAGAGGGAAATAAACACCTGCACTTTACAACCACAGCAGCAGCAGTTTGAAATGGAGGAAACTGAGCTTTTCTCCTTGGTTTCCCTAAACCGAGGAACGTTTCACTGTGCTCAAGAACTGGCTGCTGCACGTAGATGGAGAATTAAACCAAAATCTCTTTCATTACTAAGCACAAAAAGAAAGTGTCATTAATGACTGGTGACTACACAAAACCAGTAAATTATTCACCAAAACAAAAGGTTTAAGAAAGCCTTAAAAATCTAATGAAATAAATACACACTAAAAATACATTCTTTAACTCTTAGATTGCAAGGACTAGCAAGTCTGCCTTACACAAACCTTTCTATTTGAATTTCTAGAGGTAGAGAAGGAAGTATTATCCTAAAATTACACATAGTTCTGTGACCCCTTAAAATGGACACTGTAAGCCAAGATTGCTATTAAGAACAAAAAAAAAAAAATCTGTAAAAGCAAGTAAAAAGCTTTTTTACAGTTTACAAAAGCACCCATACTAAGAATGTAAGCCACTGCTTCCCATCGTGATCTGCTTTTGTCAACACAACTGCCTTGAACTCACCTCTTTCAGGGCTTTTAATAATCGAGGTCGCTTTTCTTCAACACTTTCCCTGGACTGCTGTTTAAGCTTCCTCAGGAGTGCTGTAACTGAACAGAAATTAACTATCAGGTAAATCTATCCTACTTGCTTGTTAATTTCAAGTTAGTGTCATTACTTGACATCTTAAGAAAAAACATGGCAAGTGTATCATTTCACCAGACCTGGGAGAAATTAACTTCAATATATAGTGATTATACACAGCCTACCCCGATCACAACAGGAAGACAAGCCTCCATAATTGTTTGTAATATAAAGTACACAACCACATCCAGAGGGCTTTTCCACAGGCGTCAGTAAACGCGTGGGTACAGGTACGGTACTGAACACAAGCCTACGGATTGCTTAACACCTGCTCCCACTGAGAGAACGCTTCAGCAGCGAGGAGCTGACGTGCGGAACGTCGTTAGCGCATGACAAACTAGTGCGTGACCGTATTGATAATGTATCAGCACAAACCGGTAACGCTCCCCATACATATAGGGAGTTCTGCGTTACGGGATACGGCAATACCAAATACTATCAACATCCACGAGCAAGTAGCAGTGGAATAATTTCCCTTTCCTACTTTGTACCTGAAATAAGTAAGCAATCGCTGCATTTGCCCACAGGCCTGCCGCGATGCAACACAAAAGCAGTGTCCCATTGCCAACTGAGACACCAAACATACGTACGAGCACACAGAGCAGCTCCAGCTGGACAATCTCACACAGCTAAAACCCACTCTGACCTCGTAACTCCAATTCTAACTACAGAATGCTAGCTTGTAGCTTTTACAATCACCTCAAGCAAAATCTTAACTTTACTCAGCATTCCGTATCCTGATGTAATTTCTTACCAAGGAAATGGACATGTGTAGAGCTTGCCATTCAATATTTAGATATTAAAGAGGTCAGCTGATTAAGATAAACTCTTCAGAGAGCTAAGATAGGAGTGCTATAAAAAAAACCCTAGCTTGAAAACTTTTGTTTTCCTGTTCCAAATGAGGCCTCAATTTTCAATTAATTGGGAAGCAGAGGTTCTTACTCATTTGTCTGTCTCCATAGCTGATGGCTTCTGCAAGAGGGCTCCATCCCTGAGCATTTTTCACCTTTACTGGAGCATTATGGGCTAAGAGTAAGTGGGCACATTCTGTAACAAAGAGTAACAATTATTTACAGTAAACATCAAGGATGTAGCAATTAGTAATTAGTAATTATTACATTAGTAATAAAGGAAACGGTAATAAAGCAAAAGTAGCAGATATTAAATGTATTAAAGTTGATCAAATACATATCTTCTGACTCAAACTTTAAACAAACAAAAACCACTGATGTAAGGACTCATAGCACTGCCCTGTTAAATATCAGCACTAAGAACGTAATTGGTGATCAACCAGCAATTACAAAACCACTGAAGAAATGTCCCTTCTGCTTCTTATAAAGCTGTATTTCTGTATGTGCACACACACACACACAGCTATACAACACGTATTTGTAAGTCCTTACATCAGCGCTCTCTACTTCACGCACAGAATCGCGTGTATGGGGGGCAGAGAGGAAGCTGTGGCACTAACACACCCCTGCGTGCGGTAACACGGCATCTAGAGCGGGCAACAAGCACGCTCTGACCGAGGACAGCCTCGGAATATGCGCACAACCAGCTGTACGAGTAACGGGCACTGCAGGCCTAACACCACGGCTGGCTGGAGCGCCGACAACAGAGCACACAGCTCGTGGCCCCTTGCTCCATCAGTACAGAGGTACGCTTGCAACGTGCTACATTTTTCACCAAGAGCATCAGTAACAGCACGCCTCAGCGCCATTCCTGACGCTCAGCGGGCACACGCTGTGCCGATACAGCAACATCGGCATCTCATCAAAGCCACACGAGCGGCTAGCAGAGTCACAGCTCAACCTGCATTCCCTTCTCTATCTACAGATAACAGGTGATGGTGGAATGAACAGTCCTTAAAATTAAGGAGAGAAGGAAGCTTGCAGTATTTCCGTGTTTTGAATAAGCTGTCCTCATTTGAAACGGTTCTTCAGTTCCCGACTACGGAAAGTCTCCTCACTACATCTCATTAAAATCAACCTGACCCATCTACAAATGACAGAGCAGCACCACGCTGGAGCTGCAGGCTGACGAAACCTCTCGTTACAAAGAGGATGGGCCAGCAGGACGGACAGAGGAACTTCCTGGATTAGCCTCCTGCCAGAGGTGTTACAGGAAACCGTACCCGTCAGTCCAGATGCAGCCACCCTGAGTCACTGGCAAGCACGCTGTTTGGAAAGGAAGAGATACTTCCCCGGTGAATACACTATCTATCTTTTGTGGTAAATAAACAAAAGCCTTGACTACTTTGTCAGCAAACAGAGCGGTATTTTTTATGGCTGCTTAAATATAGTGCCTAACACAATAACAACGCTGTACAGCGAGCAGGAAAACAAGCCTGCACCTCCCAGCCAGATGACATTTCCAGTCAAACAAACAGGGTGCAAACTCACCCTGCACTTCAGAGAAGCCTGGCTGTAACGCTGCTATATACAGCTGCCATACGTACCAGCCCACAAGGACAGACGACTGACCTTCGATATCAAGGAGACTGACTAACAAGGCAGGAAAGGACCGGGGATCCGGGCGGATCCTGGCAGGATTCAAAGTCGAAACAGTCAAAGCAGGTACTGTGCTGGATGTGACGTACAAATAGCCCTGCTCCAGGCAAGCTAGACAACGGCTCACACAAGCATCCTAAAGGATTCAGGGCTTTACACACAGGAACACTGACTACACGGAAAGAAGCCAAGAGGTGAATAGCAAACTAAAATCTAAACCATGTAGCCAAAGAGAAAAGGAGTAGAGGGAAGCAACGCCTCTCCTCGCTATACTCTACACGAGGATAACTCGTAGTCAAGGAGTCTGTCAGCACCAAATAGATTGCTTTTTATCCTACAGCTGAGAAGTAAAATACATAAGTTTTAAGAAAGTCAGAATAAATATTCAACTGTACTGAATTAAAGTTAGTAAACCCTTTTCTATCAGTTTTATTAGAAGAACCATCTCTGACCAAAACTCCTCGTATTTATTACCGTGGTATGACACTGTTGCAGCTATACGGAAGGGGTCCCTTCATGACAGCTAACTGCCTTTTAACCGAAGCCACGCAACTCCTCCTACACCCAACAGTGCAAAACGTGTAAATGTTAACTAATGGCCACGCCAAACTACAGCTTGAGACAAGCACTGCAGCAAGGCACAACAGAGGCTGTGAACATAGCTAGCCATCATTGCTTGAAACCACAGAGTAAGTAGTTAACAACACTAAAATCTACCTTACAAAAATATGCCTTGTTTAAGGCTGAGAAATTAAAGAAAGGCTTCTCCCTCTGTATCCTTCTGTTGCTCCAAGCCTTCACTGGAAAACAGCAGTTCTGCTACAGCACCATTTTCCACAAGTTGAAAAAACCTCTTATCTGTGAGTTCTAGCAGGCAGGCACTTGTAAAATGTATCTGCCTCACTGCTGTCTCAAAAAGTTTTTTTGGTATCTTATTTTTCTTATATTCCTTCTTTTAAAATTCGAAAAGCATCACAGGCTAGACCAATACTGGCAGATTCCAGCAAGCTCTACTGCTGCTTCTTCTGCATAAGCCACCTCTCTTCCTTCCTCCTTCAAAATTACTTCCCACTCTAACTCTCAATTCTCTTAGATCACTTCCCAGGTATTACCAAAACATCCTAAGACAACTTACTGCATTTCCTGCATTCCCCCTCCCAATCAGCAACAAACACAGTGACACTAATAACCAGCAAAGCGTTGAGGAAGAGGAAGGGCATCATCACACAAGCAGAAATTAACAACCCTTCTGCACCATGAATTAATTGCACGTTAAAATAGAGATCTGCCCGGATCAAGGCAGGACTGAGTGATTCCCGCTGCCTCAGCTGCTGGGACACCAAAGGGGAAGCAGGTGTGCATACGCCTGCCTCCGCTGCTTTGAGTTATTTCTCAATCTCCTATGATATTCCAAGTTTCCCAATACCCTTCTAACTCTCCTAAAAGAGAAGAGCTGGGTCAAGCTGTTCGTGTTCTAAAGAGCCCAACTGCTACAACTCCTTTCCACCCCACCGCAGTCACTACCCAGCTCCTTGATTTTGGCCTAACAGCTCTGATTTCTATTCCAATTTTTGTCTTTTAAATCTGCGTGGCACCTTCTCTTCAGAAAACCTCAACTTTGAACTAGCTTGAAACACAAGATCACGTTCAGGAAAACTGAAAAATCTTTTTTCTCCTCTTGCCCTTAAGTCTTCAGGATAATTGAAGAGCTAACAAAATTGACGGTTTTACCTACCTTTATGTCCCAACATCACAGCAAGATGTAAAGGAGTGTTTCCTAAAATAAATAATAGAAATAAAAATATATTAGATTCAAGAGAATAGAATCCATTGCAATTCCTTCAGGCGGTTGCACGTACAACTCAAACGTTACGTGTTAAGAAACTTCAGTTGCATGACCTAAGGAAGGAATACACTAAAATATACCACAGCAGTTACGTTTTTCTAAGCAAGCATTTGGACTATACTTGTTCAAACAAATATATCTGAAACACATTTCATGCGCCAAAGGAGTTTTTTTTAATGACATCGTAGAATCATTATGGTTGGAAAAGACCTCCAAGATCAAGTCCAACCGTCAACCCACCACGCCCACTAAACCATGTCCCAAAGCACCACGTCTACGCGTTTTTTGAACACCTCCAGGGATGGTGACTCCACCACTTCCCCAGGCAGCCTGTTCTTGAACCTTACTCCAGCTAAAGAGGTCCAGCTGTATCTTCAAGAATGAGCTAACCCAAACCTCTACGCTCACCATGGTCTGAAAAGTTTGATATTTTACAGAGAATGACATATCTAGGTTAAAAGCTACTCAAAGAGATGATACTGATTAAAATTTTAAGAGCCTATTTTATTAATTTTTCAAAGATCTAGTACAAAATTTGTACTAATAGAGTACTGGACAGATTGCAAAGTAACAGTAACTTCATTACAAAAAAGCCTTTTGGTTATTTTAATGCCTTGTTTCCAGAGAAAGCTTCTGAGATTATTAGCAGATATTACAAACACGCCCCTATTTTACACATCTTGTACTTCTGTTCTTAAACACGCGCTATAAGGTACGGAGAGTTGTTTTTCTGGATTAACGCTGCTACCACAGTTCTGATGCATTTTATTTATGTAGCTTAAGGACGCAGAATTCTTCCATTTAACTGTATACTCTGTTTATATGTTTAAACATTTTCTTAGTGGAGTTAACGGAAAACTTGCTGGAAAACAAATTTATTTTGCAATTATAACAAATGCACTTGATGTTAGGGCTATTTTACAGCATCATGTTAGCAATAAGTACTTGCTACATGCAAGGGATGACGTACTGTACATCTAAAAGCTGCAATCCAAAACACGGAGAGGCTGCTACACAAAGTACTTGCCAGCGTACTGCAGTATCGTGACATCTCCGATCAAGATAGAAACTCTGCCTTTGACTGCTCGCCCAAGCGGTTCTGAATGAGCTATTCAACACGTAGCACAAATTATTCTTGCGGGTCACCAGCAACATCACAGACAGCTACATCCCAGTTCATTATGCACACTCTAGGCTAACCTCAAATTTCCTATTAATAGATTTTGTAACATCTGCGAGCCAAAGCGTGATTTAGAACAGCGGATGCAGCCGCTCTTTGTTAAGTGACTGAAATAACAACGTTACTGAAGAGCAAACTTGAGAAAGAGCCAAACCAGGTACTCGGAAAGTTCAGATTATGCAGGGTTATACACTTCCCTCACCTTATCAAACACTTAACTGGGACATCCATATAAAAACAGCTCTACACTAAGATTGCTCTTACCTTCATAAACCTTCAAATTTAAAACAACACTCCACCTTTCAGACGGTGAATAAAACAGAGCCAGACAGCTCCAGTGGCTATGCCAGCATGGTATAATGGTAAGAAACACCAAAACGAAAGCTAACCAGGCCTCCTGACAGCTTTCCTGAGAACTTTGTCAGAGTTCGTTCAGCTAATAAGCAGAAAGTGCAGCTGTGCGGTAACACACATCATTTCTAAACTCCTCTGGACAAGGTCCTGAGCAACCTGATCTGACTCTGTCATCTCTGCTTGGGGCAGGAGGCTGGACTAGATCACCTCCAGAGAGCTCCTCCAGCATAGATTTTTCTTTGACTCAATGATTGTCTTCACACCAAAAAGCATGCAATTCAAAAAGGAGACGGGAAACTTGGATACAGCAGACAAGGGGGAGAGGAAGAGGAGCATGCAGAAAAACAGACAGTACAATCACTGACAAAGCACGGAAAGGAGAATCTGCCAGTTCCAGAAGAAAAAAAATTAAAAGCTATTTATGAGGAAGTCAAGAAGCCTTTTGCCAGCATGTCCCTGGCAAGGAGGAGTCCAAGGTTCAGCAAACATCAGCGAGATGAAATCGGAGGTTAGGTGCCGTACCAAAGGGAGAGGAGCCACGCTAACAGGTAAGCCAGGAAAGCACCTTTAGGAAAGGGGGTAAGAAGGAGAGGCAGGGTAAACACAGCGAAGAGGGATGTTATGAAACTTAGAAACACTGTAGTTCCCACTGTTCTGGACTACCTGGCCAGTCAGGCCTTCTTCTCACTGCCCAGGACAAACTCCCCTCTGGATAACTCTTAACCTGGACCAGCCAGACTCAGCAGGCACGGACACAACAGAGCACGGCTGCTTTGGAGAGCTCGCAGGAGCGTGCTGGCAGGACTGCGGATGGAGTGGTCTAGCAACGTGCACGCAGCACACCAAACCCCGTAAGCACCACAGTAAGCTCACGTACATTTTTATTCCATCACAATTCCACTGCGACTGTAAAAAGCACCTCCCTGATCTCCTCCCCAAAGGAAAACAGTCTCAGCAAGAGCTGAGACACAACGCTAGCTTTGGCACACACAAAAATCAAACCTGGAACAGCGTTTTGCACAGTTCCATCACAAATCATCCATCTTAAGACTGGATAAACCTGAGGAGGTCTTGATGCTCTTTGGGACAAACAAAATGGGTTTATCAGCAGCCAGTTTAACTCTGACTATCAAAACAAGCCACCCAACCTGTGCAAGGTTGTATGTTACAAGATTAAGAAATTATGGTGAGGAATCACTTGGCTCATGGAATGCCTCCGTGCAATCTTCAGGTTCTTCCCCCCAGGAGAAGAAAGGGAAGAGCTGTTCACGCAGAAACACTGCTCTTTTGTCTAATCATAGTCTTACGCAGAGGTAAGTTTCTGCTCTGCCCGGAAAAACTAAGGGATGACAAATGCCTTGGAAAAGCTGAGACGAGTGCTGCCACAGGCCCCCACCTGGCACCAGCTGGAGCCATCGACGCTGAGTAGCAGCGGCTGTACTTATCAGGTCTGAAGCGGGCAGCAGCCAAAGACTTCCCGTACACTTCATCTCAGAAACCTGGCTGGCTGGCAGGCACAACGGGACAGGTCAACTTCTACTCCTTCGGGAGAGATGGGATCTGAAAATGTAAACCTAATCCCAGCAGCTGCTGAAACAGAGACACACCATCGTGCTCTTGCTAGTATTTGGATGATAAAAGTCCCAGACTGCTAAATTAATTAGTACCAGTATTTACAGGACTCAAGGGGAACTGCTCCACTGGAATTCTGTTGCACTGCAACCTCAAGTTCCACCAATCCCAAAAATACAATTCACGTTTAGTCGCTTCATCATGGCAAGAACAGCTGCGGCTCCTCTAGAACGTTAGCTACCCAGAGCGTACAGAGCAATTCTAGGTAAAATTAGTCTGATGAAAGGGTGAACTTTAACACTCATTGATTTTTCCTAGCCAGTGCACAGTGCGACTAAGCATTTCTGCCAGGACAGGCAACAGGGCGGGAGAGGGCAGCTTCACTCCTTTCAGCTGCGTGGATGGTTTGAACAGCCTGAGGTTTTCCATGAACCACAGCACAAGCCACAACAGTACCCATTACGCTCCCTGAAAACAAGTAGCTTTACAGGAGACAGCTGCTGGAGAGAGGGAGAAGGGTGCAAATACACAGCTACGTCATTTACCTGTGTAAGAGAGCTGTAATAAAAAGGGCACTGTAAATAATTAAGTGGCTGACGTGTAGTTCTGATGACTTCTGTGCAATTTAATCATAATGATAACGTGTTCGATATGATCGTTTCCAGACACTGACTACAACAAACACGGGCACATGTTTGAACAGTTGCAATCAAATTCATTCTCTTTTGGCAACAGTTCGATTCACCATACAAACAAATCTCACGTTTCTCTTCCATCTAAAGACAACTTCAGCAGTACCCATAGCTTTGGGAAAGGAGCACACACGCTTCCCTCCCCAGGTCACACAGCCTACAGGGCTTTATTCCGAGAAAGCACTGATACAACAGCGCCTGAAATCCTGCACGTGCACATCCAGGGCACACAAACGAAAACTGTTTGCACAAAACCGCACATAAACTACAGTACTGGTCCACATGCGCGTGCGTGTGTAGCTTTTAACCTTCCGTTAAGCGTCTGGCACACCTACAAGGAAGCTGAGTCTGTTTTCCAAGAGCAATTGAGCAAGATTTGTCTAGTCCAGAATATAACATGTTTTCATTCTGAATACAACTTCAAGCTCTTAAGGGCACGTTATAGTAGAAATAAAAGTCATCTGACAGGTATACATACAAGCTCCTCCCAAGAAACTCCTGTTTTTTGGAATAATGAGAGTGGCCTTCCGATGGGAAATGTTTTTTAAGGATAATTTAGAGAGCGAGGCAGGCTCTCAATTTCCAGAGTCTATGGTATGGAATACTCTCTTTGGCCAGTTTGGGTCAGCTGTACCCCTCCCAGCCTCTCGCACCTGCACGTTAGTGAGACCTGGGCAGCTGGGAAAGGCCCTGGTCTCTTTAGCAACAACCAGTAACATCAACGTATTACCAGCGTTCTTCACGTACCAAATCCCACGCTAAGTCCAAAACACAGCAGTTTCTGGGAAGAAAATCAGCTCCATCCCAGCCGAAACCCAGACACACCGCCAGCGTCTGTTTTATCTGAACACCAAGAGTTTAACATCCTACAGGACCTGGCTTTTCCGCACTTAACGCACACCAAAAATGGGACTGAATTACGAATAGTAACTGTTAGTAGAAGTTCTTTCTCCCCTCTGTCACTCCCATACCATGTACTAGGATTCTCCTGGCTTATTTCCGAGCAGAATTGTAAGCTGAAGTTATCTGCCCCAAATAACTCACAACTCAAGTATGTAAACAAGTGACAGAGGGATTCAGGCAGAAAGAAAACAATAACAAGGAAACACGAGTCAGGCCTCCAGTATGTCGAGACATCAAGGGTTTTGTTGTTGGGTTTTTTTTTTTTTTTTTAAAACTTAAGAGCAAAGGAACACTTAAATGAAAAACGTGGAGGAAGATAGCGAGATAGAAATCCCCAAAGCGTTCCTACTGTAGACAGCATTGAGAAAGTAGAAAGATGTTCATTTGACATTTTCTTTTGTGTATATAGACACACAGATGCACGTGTGCGTACATACAAAAGAAAAAGGATGACATCTACGTTCGCGATACATGCTGAAGATGATAGTGCAGCAAAGGTGGGTTGGGAAGCACCTTCAAAGTAAAGATATTAAGCTTACGATGATCTGATGAGGAATTGGAGGAGGTGTAGGGGAAAAATCAGCAGAAGGAATACAGCGAGTGAGAAAATTTCTTCCCAAGTCTGTTGCTTTCATTCTACCAGTCTCTGCTGCCACGTTTGGAATGAAGATGGCAGGATAAATATATCTGTAGCTATATTTATAACAACGTACTTAGAAAAACGTTATGACAGTTGTAAGAAATACTCCTCCCCATCTTGATTGAGAAAACTGAGCTGTGTCTTACGCTGCGTACATGAGTTTGTGTGCCTAATGTTATGGACGTGGCTTTTAATTTCCAGCTACATTCTTCTTCCCATTGTGCCCATCCCAAAGATTGCTCTACCTTAATGTTCCTTTTTATTTTACATAACAAAGTAAAACAAAGGGAACGTTTATCTCTTAATCAGAAAAAGAATGTAACTGTACCCTTTAATCACAACTTCTCCAGACACCACATACGGTATAAGTTAGCATTCTCCGGCAGAAACGTATCACGTTACTCTTGAAACGGGTAGGAAACGTAGAGATGAAAACTAACCACAAAACTGAGGCTGACCTGACAGGCTGCTTTAGTTTTTAACAATGTAAAACACCCCCCAAATGAAACATATTCCTTTAAAATGCCCTAGGAAGATTTTAAATATTTATGCACTACAGAGTAACATCAGGATAGTATTTCTAGCTCTGCTGCTGCTTCTATGGCCAAAACGAGCTTGCAGAGAAGATGATTTTGGCTCTTTCAAATCCCAGAACTAAAGCATTAAAAAAAAAAAAAGAAAAGTTTTGGGTTTTTTTAGCCTGAGGAAAAAAAATTACAGATAGTTCCACCAACAGCCAAAGGAACCGCTCCTGAGCGTGCTCATCTCAAAAGCAAACAGGTGACAGTTCAGATACTTTAAAAAAACGGTTTGGTTTTTGGTTTTTTTTAGTGAAGTAGGGTTTTGGACCTGAAGCAACACGCGGTAAGAGGAAGCCCTCCCAGCGTTCCTCCCTTCCAAAAGCCGGTACCGCGCCCACTCCTGTCACCAAATCCCCCCGGATTTTCCAAGCTGCGGCCGCGCTACCCCGGGGAGCCCACCGCCGCTCCCCTCCCCGCCCCGAGCCCGGCGGCGACCGGGGGCTCAGGCCGAGGGGGACGGGGCTGGGGCAGCCCGCTCCCCGCCGCTCACCGTGACTGTCCTTCTGGCCGATGCCCTGGGTGCGGATGAGGGCCGAGAGCCGCCTCACGTCCCCCTTGAAGACGCACTCGTGCACGGGGAAGTGCGCCGGGCACTTGTCGGGCTCGGCGGGCGGGCCCGTCCCGCCGGCCGCCGGGCCCCCCCCTCCCGCCTTCAGCGGCAGCCGGTGGTGGTGGTTGCTGAAGATGCGGTGGCCCCCGGCCCGGCCGCCCTTGCCGCTGCTCCCGCGCCCCCCGGTGAAGATGCCTCCGGGCGCGGCGGCCGCCTCCTCCTCGCCGGGCGCCAGCAGGTCCCCGTCCTCCTTGCTGGGCTTGTGGTCCCTGCGCAGCGAGCGCAGCTTCTCTCCGGTCATCGCGGGCGGCGGGGCCCCGCCGGGAAGGCTCGCCGCAGATCCGGAGGGTCGACGCGCTCAGAGCCGCGGCGGCGAGTCCCGTCCCGTCGGCATCCCCCGCCAAAAGCACCCGGAACCGCCCAGCCGCCGCCGAAGGTGCCGCCTGCCCGCCCCGCGGGGCCCCGCTCAGCGGCCGGGCGCCGCCGCCATCTTGGCCGAGTGGCTCCCGCGAGAGGCGCGGCGCGGGGGCGAGACTTCCCCGGGCACCGCGAGACTGCGCGGAGGGCGG
>JAAGAY010134395.1:0-10693 GCA_011801015.1 Ardeotis arabs
GGATGGCATCCCTCCCCTCCAGCGTGTCGACGGCACCACACAGCTTGGTGTCATCGGCAAACTTGCTGAGGGTGCACTCTATCCCACTGTCCATGTCGCTGACAAAGATGTTGAACAGGGCCAGGCCCAACACGGACCCCTGAGGGACGCTGCTCGTGACTGGTCTCCACTTGGACATCAAGCCGTTGACCACCACTCTCTGAGTGCAGCCATCCAGCCAACTCCTTATCCACCAAGTGGTCCATCCATCAAACCCATGCTTCTCCAGTTTAGAGAGAAGGATGTCGTGCGGGACAGTGTCAAAAGCTTTGCACAAGTCCAAGTAGATGACATCCGTTGCTCGTCCCTTGTCCACCGATGCTGTCACCCCGTCATAGAAGGCCACCAAGTTGGTCAGGCACGATCTGCCCTTGGTGAAGCCGTGTTGGCTGTCACCAACCACCTCCTTGCTCTCCATGTGCCTTAGCATGGTTTCCAGGAGAATCTGCTCCATGACCTTGCCAGGCACAGAGGTGAGGCTGACCGGCCTGTAGTTGCCCGGGTCCTCCTTATTCCCCTTTTTAAAAATGGGGGTTATGTTCCCTTTCTTCCAGTCATCGGGGACCTCACCTGACCGCCACGATTTCTCAAATATGATGGCCAGGGGCTTGGCAACTTCATCCGCCAGTTCCCTCAGGACGCGCGGATGGATCTCATCAGGCCCCATGGACTTGTTCACCTTCAGGTTCCTCAGATGATCCCGAACCTGCTCTTCGAGTACAGTGGGCGGTTCTTCGTCCTTGCAGTCCCTGCTTGTGCCTTCCACAGCTTGGGCAGGGTTGTATGCTTGGGCAGGGTTGTATGCTACAACCATAAGCCATAAAGACTTGCACTTCAGGAGATCAAACCTTACAAGACAGTACGGCTATCTTTCTCCAAGGAAAACACTAAAGGGCTAATTAGCAGGGTAAAATTTAGGTAATTCATATTTAATCCAGTAAACAGATATGATATACAGGCAAGTTAGCAAGCACAAAAACATTGCAATAGGAGAAGGAGTGCAATGGAAGGTGTCTACACTATTCTAAGCATGTCCTTATCTTGCAGCCTCTCTGACAAAATTAAAATTTGTTGGACAATTTACAGGTGATATTAGGTCTGGATGAACACAAGTCAATTAACTACGTTTTCCCACCAGATAAGCTGTCCTCTGTGGTTTGTACTACTTGAACATCACATTGTTCCCCAGCATAGGCTGCAGGATGTAGACATTCAACCACTACCCTTATCCGAAAAAATTACTTCAGATACCAGAGAGTAATGAAGGAACTGTGAAGTGTTTTCCCCTTTAGCTGTAACCAACAATATCAAGAAAGATCAAAGGAAGGCTTTTCCCCAGATGTCACACTCTGTTTCCACTTCATTTCCCCTTGCTTGGTTTGATTGATGCTCCAAGCTAAGGAAAAGAGCCCTGTTTTTTTTCTGAGCTGATTTTCTTTCTCAAGTGTAAACAAGCAAAGATGTGTTGACTAGGTAGCACAGTAAGCCAACAAGCTAAAATCAAATGAAGAATATCAACACTGAGTACACCCCAGAGTCCTCTGGGAATGAGAAAAGCATCAGTGTCTCCAAGGCTGACCACCCACACTGGTGGCCTGATAAATACCCAGAGAGATGGACTATGTGTGACAACCCTGTAGCATGTTGCAAGTATAAACACCATACTGTGTGCTCTCTCCTAGTCTGGATTTGGAGCACAGCAGTGCTCAAGTCCAGTCCTAAACCTGAGGCACCTGCCCTGCAAGCACGGTGAGACGAGGGTGTCTTGAGGCAGAGACCAAAAGAGGAGGGCAGTAAGGAGTCACTAAGTACTGACATTTCTCTTTAGCTTGGGTATTTGAGGTATCCAGGTCCACGTATCCTAAGGTGCCATTAACCCTATTTGCACAGAACATCATATGAAACTATAATGACATTTGTATTTTCGAGGCAACACATCCCATCTTCCTTGATGTGCAGCTCCAACTGCACATCTGATGGCAAACACTGGTAGCTGTTTTTGTCAAATATCTTATTGTATGCTTTTAATTTATGACTGGAGGAGGCAGTGAGCCTGCTGTTAACTGAATGATTAGTGCACGCCTCCAGGGACCACAAATTCAGGTTCAGGTCTTCCCCCAGCTGAGAAGATTCTGTCCTATGCTCCTCACAGTCCTGTCATTACTCCACCACAGCCCTCATGCAGCTCCTGTCCAGCTCAGGACAATGAGGCTTGTGGCTGCTCAGAGGAAGAATGGGCAGAGCTGAGTTGGTGTCTCTTGTGGAGCCCATTGCATAAGGGTCTTGTTGAAATAACAGTGAGGGACACTAGTACCTCTTGAAAACAGTGATTCTCCCTTATTGACAGCACCTAGTGTAGGTGCAAGAGCAACCACTAAATAATGTACACTATAATACTAATATCAGTTAACTAGCAAAAAAAACCATTAACATACAGGAATCCAATTATCCTTATGTCCTACCTGGTGACTGAAGGGCAAGAAATGGGTAAATGTGCATTAGATCATAAGAATTATTTTAGTTTTCCCTAATAAAATGCATTACTGTCATCAGAACCACTTGATATATTTACAGCCAAGTCTCCATCATCCCTTTGCATCTGCTGTGATTTAATTATGATGGCAGCATCAGTCTGTTAACATTGTTTTGAGCTGGTTTAATTTGCCTTCCGTAATTTAGGCAAATTACAGGAGGCGAGAAGGGCTGAATAAGTGACCTTATTAGCAGAGAGACCTTCTTCAGGATGCAGACTGAATGAAAGTTAAAGAAAAAAAATTACAACAACAAAAAAAAAGAAAGCTAAGTAGCTCAGGATGAAAGTCCCTCTTATAGATGGCTGATCTTATGCCAAAAAGTTAATTTACTTGACCTCATGTTAGAATTAATATTTTTATTAGGGATTTTTCTATTATTCTTTTTTTTAATTTTTGTTTTTCTGGTCTTCAGGTCAGTATTTTGTTGACAGTATAATATAGGAACCTTGCTCAATGGCCATTATTTTTATTTATTTTATTGTAGATCATCCTTTCACAAAGGAAAATAAGCATGTTTCTGAAAATTACTATGTCCAAATTATAGCTTTTCCCTCTATTTTTTTTTTTAAAAGAAGAGACAGTATTTGTGGAAGCTTTTTCTTGTGTCTCTCTCACTGGTGTAAATGCAAAGTGATCTCATTAAAATGTATAAAATTACCCCAGTATAAAATTACCCCAGTATAAAATTAATACGGGAGGAGATTTGGGCCCATGCATTTTGTATAGGTTCTGGAGTATCAAAACTGCCTCTGCTACATCAAGAGCTGCTTTCCTGTAACTCGGGAAAGGATGGGGTCTAATGCACTCTGATTATTCCTTTATCCATTTTCACAGGCAGCACTAGTCTATACTATTGAATAAGTTATTATGCTTTGATTGATTTTTCTTTCTTCAGGCATGCATTTTATATTTGAGACAATTCCTGTAAAAGAAAGAAAAGTGATGCCACAAAACACGAACCCCAACTTTTCAAAGCAAAAAGTTATTTGGGTAATTGGCATGGAAGAAAAATTTGTGTCGATTTGTTCTTCTACATTTGACACTTAAATAAAGACCAGGGGATTTTTCAGTATAGGGTTGTTTTTTTGTTCTGATTGTCTTTGTCTTCTCTGTCCTTCTCACAGCAGGGATGGATGATGGCTACTCTCAATAAGAACTGATTCAAAATACACTGAAGACTATGACAATATCTCCATTGACCTCCATGAGGTTTGGGTGAGGCCAAGCTGAGGTTTGCTTGGCTTCTAAGACTGCTGGTCTCTGTTTCCCTAGATTTATGCATGAGGCAGCAAATGTGCTTAAAAACGAACAGAGCCTCCTCTCTCAATGGATGTATGTTCAATTTGAGGCAGACAATTGAATATGAGCATTTTAATTGAAAATCAAGACAATTTTTTTTTAAACTGCATGTTTCAGCTTGTGTTTGACAATCTTCCAATGCTACCCCAGAATTTTCTCTCTACTGTCTTATTTCTGATTTTAGTAGATGTGGGCAATATTAACTTTGCCACCCCTATAGAAAATTGACTTGTTGGCCTAACAAAATTAAAGCTTGGAGGAGACAAGGCAGCTCGCTCACAAGGAGGCAATTACTAGGGAGGGAAAGGAGATGGAGAGTGATATCATTGTTAGAACAAATGAATCAAAGGGAAAAAAAAAAAGACCAAGACTGCCCTGAACTTAGCAATGATGGCAGCCGCTATCTTTGTTGCTATGACTATGGAGGAATTCAAAGTATAGAGAGGACCTTTGGTGCAAGCACATAGTAGTAGGATGAAAACCAGCATAAAAATTAGTCAAACTGTCTGTGAACAACCAGAAGAGAATGAAGTGGCAGGTAACTATGAACTTGGATTTGCCATCGTCACTTCAGAGCTATCTAATGCCATCTGTGAATGACCAAGAGGTCCGTGTTGGGGAAGAAACAGCAGGCACCATATACCCAACCTTTACAAGACTTTTTTTTTTTTTTTCAACATTAGTTAGGGAAGCATGGTCCTGAATGAGCCCTTCTAATGTGGGCCTCAGAAGAGCTTCCCAGAAGAGTTATGGCATTAAATAATAGCTCAATGTTTAACTGGGAGAAAGTATCTTGTTCCCACCACCCCATGCCTTTCACCGGAAGGCTCATTATCCTCTCACGTCCCTGTGTCACAGTGTGTCTCTGGTTAGTAGAAGAGGGCATTTGTCAATTTAAAGCCAAGAAATTTTCAAAACAGACCAGGGATGTTAGTCCATATATCCAGTAGATTTCCATCATCCTTCCTCTCTCCACACATAATATGCAGCCTTAGGAGATTAGATTTTCTACTAGCTTTCTCAGTGGAAAGTGGTCAATCTAAACATAGCATACAAAACTTCTGGTCACTGGACTGTAGTCAAAGAACCCAACCTCGTTCATTCCCAGACATAAGCAAGAAGAAACTTAAGACAATTACAGTTGACAGCCTTTATCAATTTGGGGAGAAGTAACAAAGAAAGTTTCAAGTCTATCAAAAATACAGCCTAATTGAGGAAATTTTACTGAGGAATTATCACCCATAAAGATGTTAATACATGGATAAAGATAAATCATAATGTTGTTGTTCATGCAGTTCACATAAAAATCCTTGACACTCTGTTAGACGAGAACAGACTACATATGATTATTTTGTTTTCAGACATCATGTCATGGTACTTATATCAATTTTTATATTGCGGAAATATTACACTAAGTTCCCTTCATTTTTATTTTTCAAGTCCTTATTCTGTTTCAGAAAAGTATTTCACCATAAGATATTAGAGTCTGTTTATTTATACTATACTCATAATGGACACGTGATTTTCTAGATACCAGAGAGACAAACACAGATACACTCTATTCATTCAGGAATAGGACCTTTTTTTTTAATGATTCAGTGCCTGTCCTGAATAAGTAATCTTGCATATATCATTTGCTTTAAGATGGATGAGCTATTGCACCAATATTAAAGATAGTTTAGAATTACCCTCCACATTATAAATCACCAATTGCTGTGAGGGATGTCACCTTGTATGACAAAATTGGGAGTGTAGGAAATTAGAAGGTAGATTAATGTCATGTTCTGATGCTTTTGCATGGAAATTATATATAGTTTGCATCTCTACTGCTTGATCTTTCCATACCTAGGGTAAACTGGTTTATGAAACATCTATATGCACACAATAAAATATTAGATACAGTAAACATTTAAATTAATCTATCTACCAAATGTGCCCAGAATCAATACCAAGATGCAGACTTTTAGCATCTTGAGCTAAATTTCTCATTAATGAGAGGTTTATTTTTTCATTTAATGGCACTCCTCTGAAAGGTAAGTGTTTGCCATCTCATCTGATCACAGCAAATGACCTTCCTCTTTGAAGATAACTTGAGATTATTGGATTTAAACTCAAAATGCTCTTCTAAAAGGATCACTGATAAGCACTGAAGTTACCTGGAAGGGGAGACCCCAGGGTGGCAGACAGTGACTCCACTCAATGTATGACTACGCTATATGCTGTACAAAGACATGAACGTGCTCTGCCTGCGCTTTAAGCTGGCCAAAACCCCTTGACTGCGTTAGGGTGGCACCAAGCAGAAGGAGGTCAGGCTCAGCATTGTGTTGATGGAGTCATACAGCTTTTCCGTGGCACCTGGGCTGGATCCTGGGGGCTGAGAGCACAGGTGGTTCATTGTTCTGAGGTTGCCATCACCATGTAAGCATAGTCACTTTCTGGATGCATTATAAAACTACTGGGAATGTATCTAAGGTTCCTTATTTGAAGTGCTAAAGCCAAGGATGGTCAAGAAATCTGGCTGATGTTTGGGACTAAAATGCTGTGTCAAAAGAAATCATCCTCTAAGCTTTGCCTTGGTAATCACAGTTTACTTCTTGAATACGTATGAGCTGCATTTCAGCATAACATATTGTACCATCTGCCAGATGCTGTCCTTGGGAGAGAGAATAATCTGTAACATAAGGGAAAGAGTTCATTTTCTATGATAGTTTTGCTTTTTAGTCCTTAGATACATTTAAATTAAAATAAATTCAGCAAATTCCCATAAAGAACATATTGAGTCTAAAGCTTGCAAGTTATTTCTCTCCATTCCTTCACATTGAACTGGTCTGCTGAGTAAGTCCAATTGTAACGACACATGGTTTGATGTGGCAGCCAATCCCTAAAAGGCTTTAAATTGGGAATTATTCTGGAATCGGGATACTGTGACCTTATCAGATCTGCTTGGATCTGTAGTTTAAAGTAAATTGGGTCATTAGAATGTGTAGTATGGTTAATGCTAATGAGCTGGATGGTTTAATTACATAAGAAAATAGCTCTAATCATTGGAAGGTGAGGTTTCAGTTGGCTTTTCTTAGCTTTTTTTCAAACTATTATCAGTGATGCTGCTAATGTTCTCTGTGCTAAATGTCTTCTCATAGCACATTTACTATTTATCATGTCTGGTGATACAACCTTGGAAGTGTTAAAGAGAAACAAATAAAACCACACTGAAAAGCCATGCCCGATGCTGCTTTTCTGAGCAGAGACATATTTTTTTACTTTTCTTCCTTGTCAGATGGAAAGTAATACTTGAAGACATTCCAGGCTCAGAAAAGCCATGGAGATATGAGCTAACATCCCTGGTCTCTTTTGAAATTGAGAGAGTATTAAATGTCATCTGGGAGGGTGAAGTCTACCTACAGCAGCAAGCCTAAACTGTTCACCGTTCATCTTTTTAACTGCATTCTCTGTGTAGTGAAGGTCCTTCAAGTAATGACTCACTGTCATAGGATTATTAGGAAAGTAAATAAGTAGAAATGATGAAAAAAATTAAAAACTTTAATAATGGGCTACCTGATTCCCAGAAGACACCTTTGTCAGCTCCCTGGTACCTTTCTGATGAAATTCATCAATAAGTGCATCTGTACCAACCCTGATAAAGTTTATAAACCACACCCAGGCCAGTGAAATACCAGATATTGATAAGCCAGATCAGTCACATAAAGTCATTTGCTCCACTTAATAAATCAGGCCAATGTGAGAAAACACCTGGAATTACATTACACAGGCCATACCTTGGGAATGGATTGGGAAAGCGCAACTTATCATGAATCTTGTTGCAATGCTGAGTCAAAATCAACCTGTGGGCAGATGGGAGGTGACTAGTGAATGTGAGCAGAGAGGTGATCCCACCTGGAACAGGAAACCAGGAAGCAGCACTAGGAAGTTTCATCTAACACTGGTGTTCACTGGAGAAGTCAAATTATTTAACCTGATTGGTAGTCTAATTTTCCTTTTAAAAGTGTACAAATCTATTAAAATACCTTAGTAAAAGTAATCTACTAAAATGCCTTAGCAAAACCAGCTGCAGTTTGTAGGGTCAGTCCACTCAGTTCTCCTCCCAGGAGGGCAAGCTCCGGCTTGCAGTGCCTGCCCTGAGACATGTGGACCAGTGCATGGCCATAAACACACAGAGCCCAGGTTATGGTCACAGTCAGTCTGTATCACCGAGATTCATAAAAGACAAAAAAAAATTGCAAAATTCTTCACAAGCTCAGCCGCAGCCACCTCTCTATATTACTGGTCACATCTCTAAACACAGCATAATGAAAGTTAGTAAATGCTCCAGACTTCACAAAATAAAAATAATGAAGTATAAATATTATGTGCCAAGTAGAATATAAATGGTTATACCTATGCTGTATGGAAAGTGTTGACCGCACATGTCCCATAATGTTTTCTGTCAGAAGGGCATTAGGTGAATACAAAATACCTCAGGAGCAGACAGTTACATGTTGACCCTCATTTATGTTTATTAGACCATATGCTTTGCTGTCAGGGAGTATGAAAGTTCAATGCTGAGAGCAACAGTCCCATCTGCTAATGCAGCTCCACAACTACTGACTTGTATTTTTGATGTGGACCCAGTACTGAATGTCAACAAGATCTCCAGGACCATATCAACTTAACAATTGAACTGTCAGTGAGAGTCTCATTGTCTTCCAGGATGTAGGCTTTAATCTAAAGTGGTTTTTATACCTATGTAAAATATATATAAAGTATTGCAACTTTTTAGTAGGTCAAGATCCAGAACATAATAGATGCAATATTTTATGTAGTGTTTTGTTTTAATACTTTGCAGGCAAGAGTGAGGGTTACGAAGTGATCTCTGAAGGAATTACGTGTTTTGAAAAATGTTTTCTATACATCACATTTGCTGCATGAAGGATGGATGGATGTCTATTTTCACTGAAATAGAATGTGCAGTGATATATTTCTTCATTTCAGTCAAATGTAGATGTCTAGCCTGCCATTATACAAGATTAGATAGCTATATTTACTGCTCTGAAATTATTCTTAATAACACCATTGCTCTCAACCTGCTTCTTCTGCTCCAGAAGGGAGATTGGTAGTGTGGTTAATTATTTTCATCAATTCTGAATACAATAAAACTGCATACACTGGAATTACACATATGTCTGTTCGTAAAAACACATACTCCATTGCTATAGAACAACAGGGTTGTTTTTTTTTTTAAAAAAAAAAAATCCCTCCTCTTTTATCCATATATTATAAATAATAGGCCTGTGGTAGATGATGTATGGAATAATGTCCTACTTTTCTCAGCAATTGCTTTGCTCACTTCTTTTTAGAATACGGCTCTTGCTAACAGCAGAGAAAGGGACACCTACTTCCCTCCCAGTGGCCATTTACGTGTAATAGCCTCACACTATTTGTCATTTTCATTGCATTGTGGTTAGTAAAGGAAGAGATACTGAAGGCTTATTTCTGACTTGGCATTTGACCATGAAATTCCCAAATTGCAGGTGTAACGTTTGAAGTATCCAGCAGCATAGCCTCATATGCTCCCTGTGCAAAGGGGCCTGTTCTGGAATACCCAGTGGGCTACATCCAAGGATGAATGAGTCACCTGAACTCAGACTTAATAGCTTTGTCCGTTGCTTGGGTCTTGGAAGTCTTCTATTTAGATTCTACTTAGCTTGTTGCAGACGTCCCAGAGATGAGGACCAAATCCAGCTTCTGGAACAGGATATAGCACTTTTCTTTTCCTAACCTCATACACAGGAGCCACACACACTGGCCCCCTCATTATTCTCTCAGAGAAATGGTTAAAGTGGCTTGGTAAAGCATAACCTGTGCTCCTGTACTTGTTCTGCTCGGTGCTAAGCCAAGAGGAGGATGCTAGGGCGTGCCAAAGTTCCTCGTTTGTCACCGTGAAAAGTAAAACCAGAAACAGCCAGGGCTTTGGGTATCTCGACCATGGGGCGTGCTTTCAGAAGCCTGGGCTGCTAGGGGCGGATGGCGTGCACCTAACTGAGAAGGGGAAGAGTGTGCTTGGACAAAGGCTTGCCAGACTTGTCCGGAGGGCTTTAAACTAGTGTTGCTGGGGGGGGAGGAGCACAGCTCAGCCCACTGCTGTCAGCATGGCGCCAGGGCCAGCACCAAGTGCCCAGAAGCTGGGGAAGGATCTTGGGTATGTGCAAATGAACTTAAACTGTGGTACAAAAGAACGCCTGTCGCTCCAGCCAGCAAGTCGGCTTTGTCGGGGGCCCAGCTGAAGTGTCTCTATACCAATGCACGCAGCACGGGAAATAAACAGGAAGAGCTGGAGATGCGTGCACACGAGCAGGGCTACGACCTTGTTGGCATCACAGAGACGTGGTGGGACGACTCGTACGAGTGGAGCGTGAACATGGAGGGGTACAGGCTTTTTAGAAAGGACAGGAAGGGGAGACAAGGAGGGGGTGTCGCTCTCTACGTCAGCAACCGGCTGGAGTGCGTGGAGCTCCGCCTGGGGATGGAGGAGGAGCTGACAGAGAGCTTATGGGTCAAGATCAGAGGACGGGGACGGACAGGGGATGTTACAGTGGAGGTCTGTTACAGGCCACCTGGCCAGGAAGACAGAGCAGACGAAGCGCTCTATAGCCAGATAGGAGCAGCGTCACGGTCACAAGCCCTGGTCCTCATAGGGGACTTCAACCACCCCGACATCTGTTGGAGAGACAACACGGCAGGGCACAGGCAGTCCAGGAGGTTCCTGGAATGCGTGGACGATAACTTCCTCCTGCAGGCAATAGAGGAGCCGACAAGGAGGGGTG